>LOJH01081306.1:624-10934 GCA_001685095.1 Ellobius talpinus
CCTGGATATTTTGGGTTAAGCTTTTGTTAGATTTAATGTTTTCTTTAACTGATGTGTCTATTTCCCCTGTTGTATCTTCAGCACTTGAGATTATCAGTGGTCTCTGGCTCTGGCTCACTCACTCAGTGGTTGCTCCCCTGTTGCTCATGTCGAGTTTGCTGTCTCAGGTCTGCTTTGGCCCAGGTTGGTGGCTCAGTCCTGTCTCCGCAAATGTCCCTGGTTTGGATCCGCTCCCACTCCCCTGGAGCTCGCTTTCTCAGGCCCAGGTAGCTGGTTCAGTCCTGCTTCTGTGGTGCTTGCCACCTCAGGCCTGCTCTGGCCTAGTTTGCTGGCCCAGTCTTGCTTCTGCAAATGACCCTGGTCCAGATCTGCTCCTGCTCCTGTGGAGTTCACTGCCCGAGGCCTGCTCTGGCCCAGGTCACTGGCTCAGTCCTCTTTAATAATTATTTTAAGGAGTCTAAGTCTTGCATTAGAAAGGGCTTGGCTAAGTCATAAGAGGAAAGTAACTATGACTATCTAGTCTTCAACCCCATCCAAGACCTGAGAAGGAAAATAGTATTACTTGAGTAAACAGGAAGTTCAATTAAGGAACTTCCAGAATATGCAATAAATGGCAGAGACAACTGGCTACCTGGGCAGTCACCCAAAGTCTCATTTGCTAGGTTGGAGCAACCAACTTTGGCTAAGGCCTAGAGTAACTGACAGACCATTTTCAGNTTGGCTAAGTCATAAGAGGAAAGTAACTATGACTATCTAGTCTTCAACCCCATCCAAGACCTGAGAAGGAAAATAGTATTACTTGAGTAAACAGGAAGTTCAATTAAGGAACTTCCAGAATATGCAATAAATGGCAGAGACAACTGGCTACCTGGGCAGTCACCCAAAGTCTCATTTGCTAGGTTGGAGCAACCAACTTTGGCTAAGGCCTAGAGTAACTGACAGACCATTTTCAGGGGCAGGAAAATTTTCAAAACTGTCTTACCCTGTCTTGGCAAGGTTTGACGGTTTGACACTCTTTTTTATTTTATTTATTTATTTATTTATTTGTATCTTGCTTGTCCAGTCTGGATACCATGTAACTGGTCAGTGGTTGAGGCATTGTTAGCTCCTTGCTCAAAGGCCAGTTTTACCAAGAAGAAAACAAGCTCCAAGTGAAATGTCTTCAGTGCTCAACATTTTCTCTGGAATAGATCTGTGCTGCCAGGAGCAATCATTTCTCATGTCAACTGAGCCCTAAGTTATTTAAATGCCATATTTTACAGTTTTTTGAAGTGGTTGAAGATTACCTATCTATGCGGAATACAATATGTATCTAAAGAACCTTATTCAGGTTCTCTAAGTGTGTCTGACTATAAGTATGGCAAACATGGATGACTATTGACCTATAATATTTAATACCTGTATAACTTAAAGACTAAGACTTTATATTAGAATATTAAACAATCTTTTAACAACTGCAGCAAATGAGGACAATGACCTCAAAATGTAAACAATATATAAATATCTTAATCAGGGGTAGAAATGTGTAATGCAATATGATAAATATGTCCTAAAATTATATCAATATACAAAATGTCTTAAGCATATGTAGAAACATGCATGCATACAATCTGACAAGATAACTTTGCATAGGTGTACAAANATACCTGTATAACTTAAAGACTAAGACTTTATATTAGAATATTAAACAATCTTTTAACAACTGCAGCAAATGAGGACAATGACCTCAAAATGTAAACAATATATAAATATCTTAATCAGGGGTAGAAATGTGTAATGCAATATGATAAATATGTCCTAAAATTATATCAATATACAAAATGTCTTAAGCATATGTAGAAACATGCATGCATACAATCTGACAAGATAACTTTGCATAGGTGTACAAATATTGTAAACAGAAATAGGAGCATATTTAATATAGCAAATATAATTTGAATTTTATCAATATATAAGATTCTATACCAATGTAAATTGTCTATAAATAATAGTTCACAAGTATTCACTCTATTATGATTATTATCTACCTATTATCCCATTGGTTCCCCATCAACTAGTCATTGTTTTATATAATTATTTTAATCTGTTCAGTTTTCATGTTGACTAGTGTCAGAGTCCTGTGTGAAATCTAGTTTCATATTCTCTCCAGCATCTGGGTCAGTAGTTTTGCATTGTAGTTATTGAAATAACTATATAATATTATCTCATCTTACTTTTACTTTACACTTCCTGAAGAGACGAATAGAAAGCATCATTTTATGGTTTTATTTGCCATCTCTTTGAGCTGTTTTCAGGACTGCTCACATATCTTTACCCATTTTCTAATGGGTTAGCTCTTGACTCCTGAGAAGTAATAAAAACCTGTCCTAGACTTAATAATATTAGATACATGATGCAAATGTTTTCTTCCACTTTGTCAAATATCTCTTCACTTCCCACAAGAGAAGTTATTAATTTCGGTGAGATCCAAGTTATTAATATCCCCTTTATACTACTGTTCTGAGACAGGGCTTTATTTTATAACCTTGAGTGGCATGAATTGCCACTTCTGACTCTTAGAGCATTCTTTATTCTGTTCTGGAAACCTGGCAGTTTTATATTATAGGTCTGTGGTCCATTTTTCAGTTAATTTTTACATAAAGCATGAAGTTGAAGTCTTTCCTTTTATATAACCAGTCACTCTGGTGCCATTATCAAAGAAGCTGTCTCCCATTGAGTTACGTTTTGCTCCATGATCAAAAATTAATTGAGCATATTTTGGGGGTGCTAGTTTGTTTGTGGCGGAGTGTCACTTTGTATCTCATAGAGACTCAAACTTGGCATCCTCCTACTTTGGCCTCATGGGTGCTGGGATTATAGGCCTGTACCACCTTGCCCTACTGGGTCTATTTTTGGATTCTCAATTCTGTCCCATTGATGTTTGTATTTATCTCAATACAACACCAGTATCTTGATTATTACAACTAAATATAACCCTTAACATCTGGGAATAAGTTTTGGGTGGTAAGAGGACAGGCTGAGCAAATCCTAGGGATCATGCCAGTAAACAGCCTGCTTTCTTACAGCACCCAGTCCTACCTGTTCCAGGTCATACCACCCACAGTGCTCTGAGCCCTCCCACATGAATCAGTTGATCAAGAATGTGCCCCCATAAAGCTGCCTACTGGCCAATATGATGAAGATGTTTTTCACAATTGAGGTTCTTCTTCCCAGATAACTCTTAACTTGCATTACATGAACAATATTCTAACCAGCACAGCCTCCTAATCTGGTACGTTATACTGCTTGATTTTCAAACGCTGGTCTGGTCTTCTACCCTTAATATAGCTCACATGGCTGTGGCGTGTTGTATCTTTCAGTACATTGTTGGGGGAGATGTTGTCTCTAGGAGTTTATTGAGGACTTTGGCATCTATGTTCGTGAGGGCTAGCATTAGTGACATCTGTGATAAAACATGTTAGGGAATGATCCCTCTTTTTGTGTTTTGTTGAAGAGATTGAAGAAACATTGGTATTAATTCTTAAAGAATTATTAATGGAGCCTGGCAGTGGTGGCACCTGCCTTTAACCCCAGCATTCAGGAGGCAGAGGCAGGCAGATCTCCGTAAATTCCAGGCCAGCCTGGTCTACAAATTGAGTTACAGGACAGCAGAGCTGTTATATAAAGAAGTCCTATCTCAGGAGAGGAACAACAACAACAACAACAAACAGAATTATTAGTGGTTTTTATCATACTGTATAGTATATTAGTTGGTTCTCTGAAGGAACAGGACTGGTAGAATATATTAGAGTGACTTACAGGCTGTGCAGCAATGACTGTCCACTGACAGAAAGTCCAAGAATCCAGTAGTTGTTCAGTCCATGAGGCTGGGTGTCTCAGCTGCTCTTCAGTATATGCTGGAATCCAGAAAAAGTAGACTCTAATACCAGTGAAGGAATAGACTTGCGAGCAAGAGTGAGAGCAAGCAGACAAAAAAAGAGTTCCCTTCTTCCACATCCTTTATATAGGCTGTCAGCAGAAGGTGTGGTCCAGATTCAAAGTGGATCTTCCCGCCTCAAAGATCTACATTAAAAGTGAATCTTTCTATTTGGAATGATGTCATTAAGAATATCCCTCAACTGGGTTTGGTGGCCCAGCACTTGGAATGCAGAGGCTATCATATCTGTGAGTTCAAGGCCAGCCTGGTCTACAAAATGAGTTCTAGGATATCTAGGATAGCCAGGGCTGTTACACCAGACACCCAGTCTTACAAAACCAGAGAGAGAGAGAGAGAGAGAGAGAGAGGAGAGAGACTGGCTTGGAAGTCTAGAATAAGTGAGCACAATAGGGTAACATTCCATTCAGCAGCACCAATGTTAGGGATGCTGGTAACAGCCCAATAGAGCAGGAAGGAGGAAATTCTCCTTGTCCTCTGGGTAAAATTCCTAGAGCTCACTCTGTTAAAATTCCAATGCTATGGGTTTGGTTTTAAATGCCTCCTCAAAGACCCGTGTGCCAAATGCTCGGTCCCCAGTAATATTGAAAAGTGTGAACCTTTGAGAGGTAAAGCCTACAGGGAGGTCTCAAGGTCATTGAGTGCATGCCCTCAAGGTAGTAGGGCAACCCTGCCTCCTCTTCTTTCTTCTTTAGCCACCCCTGTATAGAATGAGAGGTTGTTCTTCACCTCACACTCCTGCTACAATGTGTTGCCTCACCACAAACTAGAAACTAGAAACTCAGACTGTGAATCAGAAGAGTCCTTTCTTCTTCATAAGTTGACCTCAGGTTCTTTATTATAGTAATAGAAATTTGACTAACAATTTACTGGCACTGTCTAGTTACAGTAATAATGAAAAGACATTAAATGAAGTCACATGAATACAAGAGGAGATGGTACAAAAGAAATCTACTCAAAAAACCTTTAGCTCTTTCCTTCAGGTCCAGCTCTCCCTCAGCATGGCTTTAGGATTTTTCCCCTTTTGGTTAGAATGCAACTAGGCATTGGCTTCTGAGTAGAGCCCTGAGCTTTCTTTCCTCTTTTTTTCTTTTTTTTTGGATGAGAAACTCAGAGATGCACATAGTTTCAATAGGGCACATGAATAATTACCCCCGAATTCTCACATGGGTATTCATTTGCTTATCTGCAGTTCATGTTGCACAAAAAAATAGAAATGCCCCCTTTTCTTCTTCAGCAAAGCCAAACATTAAACTCAAACTGGCTCAGAAAAGATTTGATCAGTGTTGCAGTGGGAATTTGCTACCCATGCTCTAGCTTTCTTCAGCCTCACTGCAGGACACCATGATGGAGTTGAGGTTAGACAATTTCCATCTAAGGAATAACATCAGTTATTCAAGAAAGACTTGAAGTGTTTACAGACAGTTTCAACTGAACAGACAAATCGAGAGGTACATTCAGAGATATCCCCATAAATCTTAATGAAATGGGGCACAAATCTCTCCAACTTCACAGTTTTCCACCATGCTTCTTAGAAACAATGAAGCTATACTGACATTATAATTTAAAGCCCATGGTTTACATTAAAGTTCACTCTTAGCACACATTCAAGTTTTAACCAATGTTTAATGACATGTGTCTACATGGATATCACACAGAATAAAATTCTATTGCCTTAAGCCTCTGTTCTCTGTTCATTCACCTTTCTCTCCCCAGTAAACACCAGTACACCTTGATTCTTTTACATGCTCTGTGATTTTTGGCCTTGTTAGGATGTTCTGTTGTTGGAATCATTCAACATGTAGCTGCAGTTCTTGCAATCAAGAACTCTAGAATTTTCCATCGAACTAGCCTAGACCGCTTCGTAACTGCATTTTCCCTGGTTTGTTTGTGAGACATCTGTACATTTCTCCATTTTGCATCTAATGGTACATCAGTGATTCCCAGTTCTTATTAGTGGTCCATAATACTCAAAGATGCCTGACACCAGCAAACACCTTCTGATAACTCAGCAGCCTGTGATCTGATGACAGGTCTCCCTGAGGGAGATCTGATCACATCACTTAGACGAAAACACATTCCGTTCTTCCAGTATGCTTGTTTTGAAAATGCAAATTTGTTCCAATACAATTGATGTATCAGAGAATAATTCAAACATAATGTGAATTTCATGTTTCTTTATGCATGGTTTCATCCATGAGAAAGAGTATGTGAGAAGAGGAAACAGAACACAAATGAACTCAGTCACCCTAGAATGCAACACACACACACACACACACACACACACACACCCCTCCCTGCTGGCTGTTCACTGCATGTACTGAGCCACACATGCTCATTTTAAGCATTAAAAGCATCTGTCTGATGTCTTTTCTTCCCTTCCCCTCCTGTCACTGCTTTACCTGAGTCACAAACTGCAGTCCTTCCTGCGGTCCCATCTACAATACCTGAGTCACAAACTGCAGTCATTCCTACAGTCCCATCTACAAACAAATCAGATCTTTTCTGAAAAAAAGTGCTATAATTATTTTAGTACACCTGCATTTTTAGTCATTTAAAACATTGCCATGTGACATCATTAATGTGAAGACACATCTATTCAACTCAGATAGGAACCAACTATAGGCCAAAGTAAAAGCGTCCAATTTGGTGAACCAGTGAGTTTCTTGGGATTACTTACAGGACTGCAGTGAAGACTTACTCAGGAGCATGGACAATGGAAAGGCATCACTAACTTACTGGGAGCTCCTGGTCAGAGAGTCTCCTTGATTGTCTTTACTGCTTTGGATAACCTCAGGGAGGAAGCAACATGTGAATTCAGTATGCTTCAGGGAATTCCTCAAACTTCCGAGTTGTTTATTTCCTGAGTCTTACTTTTAGAACTTCCCTAATCGTAAGAGCTTCCCTCCAGCATGGACTTTCAATTTTGAAGACGCTGCTACACACCAAAAGAGTAAAACTGCCTTAGTGTATTGGTTACATTCTTCTTTTTTAAAAAGATCATCCAGGTTTCTACCCACGCTCAGAGAAGAATTAAACAGTGCAGTATTTATTGCACTGGTTTCTGCATTTCAGTCATGTTTAGAATCACAAAGGAGCCATCTAAGGAAAACTGCCCGTGTGAGAGAGAAATTAGCTCCTCACATCTACAGTGGCACTGAGGGTCCAAGGTCATCAGTGAGCCAACTTCCTCACTTTTCCTTAGGTTGCTGGACCAGGGCTGACACAGAAGAAGATGGATATTTAGTAGTGTGTGGTTACTACAAATTATATTTTGTTTGTTTCTCAAGACAGGGTTTTTGTGTCACCTTGGCTGTCCTGGAACTCGCTCTGTAGATCAGGTTGGCCCTGAACTCAGAGACCCACCTGCCTCTGCCTCCTGAGTGCTGCATATAGGGTATATGCGCTTCTGTTCCCTGCTTGACTCATAATTGCAATCTTAGGAGTTGTGAGCTTGAGGTCCCACTGGGTAACAATGCCAGGCCCTGTCTCAAAAGACCCGAAGGCAAAAACAAAATGAATGTTTATTTGGGAATAGAAAACTTGAAACAGGGACTGGAGAGATGGCTCAGGGGTTAAGAGCACTGACTATTCTTCCAAAGGACCCGGATTCAATTCCCAGCACCCACATGGCAGCTCACAACTGTCCAGAGGACCTGAGGTCACCTTCACACAGACACASAAGCAGGCAATACACCAATGTATATAAAAATAAATCTTAAAAAAAGAAAACTTGAAACAAAACAAACAGGAAGTTGTATTCTTCTGGTCTGTCCTGTCACTGGGTACCCTGGCCCTTTAAGAGACAAGTCCCGCCCACTCCCAACCTCCCCCTTCCCACCCGAATCTCCTGCCTCCTCCCTAGCCCACTCTTTCTCTTTCCCGCCCTCTTCTAAAGCGGTAACTACTACCTCTCTACCGTCTCCCCTTCCCCTTCTTTCTTCTCTCTCCCCTCTCTTTTGCCTCTTTTTCCTCCCCTTCTCTCTCTCCCCTTCTCCCCTGTCCCCCATAACCTCTTATTCTAATATCATTCCCAATGCCCACTAAATAAATTCAATACCCAAGCTCTCTCTGCATGGCTTATCTGTCTGTCTCTCACCCATTGCGGTCTCCCCACCGAGGCCTCGTGTCACCCCGTTTTACAAATGATAACAGAAGCCATTAGCTTGGGGTTGTTTCTCTTCCTGAAATCTATACACAAGCAAATTGAAAGGATTCTGAAGTATTCCTTACAAATTACTGATTTAAAGGAGGGGAGAGATGTCAGAGAACACTAAACCAAACCAGCTAATCACAGTCAACTTTATTAGGGTGCTACTACAGACCACAATAAGCTAACCTAGTCATTAGCTATGTAACCAAAGCAAACCAAAGAAGTAAGACCTTAACGGTACAGAGTCAGGTACGTTCCTGTCTCTGTTGTCATACTTAGCCTCCAGAAGCCCTCTTCAGATGCTGCTGCTGAAGTTCAAGTTTCTGAAAATCTGCAACTGACTGCTGCCTGCCAGTCCCACACCACAAATCCTTTAATGTGCAAATAAACTCTTAAGTTTATTTGATATCATCGCATTTATTTATTTATTTTTAGTTGAGATAGGGTATCACTCTAGTTCAGAATGGCCAGGAACTCATTTCAATTCCCTTGCCCCAACCTCTCAACCCCTGGGATTATATGGGATTTTTACAGGCATGAACCCATACATGTAGATTTGTTAATTTTTTTGTATACATTTTTTTCTTTGCACAGACTCCTCCTTTAGAAATAGTAGCACAGCAGGGTCCCCTTTGTGGCTCCCCTGCAGGAGAAGGCAGAGTTTCCTTTGTTCTCCCTCCTAATAAGAGGGATATAGGGCCACTGAGACAGGTAAGTGTGCCTGTACCATCTCTTGCCTCACAATGGAGTGGTCAACCTTGTGTCTGAGAAAAAAGATGCCGCCAGCCCTGTCAGAGCACGGAACTATGTATATTTGCCACACAGCTTGAAACGACCATTCAGAAAGTTGCCATGAGGCATGAGGAAAAACAGAGACAATCAGTAGGCTTGAGTGAGAGGTAGAGAGAAAAGAGAATGTGGTTCTTCTTGACTCACCATCAGGTCCCTACTGAGGGAATGCAGGTGCCCACCAGAGTCTGGAAAAGCCAAGCATGCTGATTCTTCCTTACAAGAAGGCAGGCCCATTTGCACTTGAGTTTAGCCTCCAAAAGTGATTTTAGACTTCTCACCTCCAGAATAGCAAATTTGTATTGTAAGTCATCATTTTTATAATGAAAGAACATAAATATGAATTACAGTAATTAAGCAGAAGAAAATAGAATAAAGAAGAATGAATTGTTTGAAACTAAAATCAATCACATTTGTACGCTAATTACCAGTTTAGTTCCAGTGGCTGGGATGACATTGTTCAAGACCAGGGCAAAAGCATCTCCCAGCACTGAGACCAATCTGAAGAGCCACAGTCCCACCAGGCAAACCTGCTAGCTACTGATGACATAGTGTGTTATCTCCTGGCACAGTCACTTGTGGTCTGTAGAGCCAAATGGAGTTGTTTACAAGCAAAGTTAAGAGCATAAAAGATTTTCAATAAACTCCTAAGGACTCATTAGAATTGGGATCAATTTTATGCCCTCTGGTTTGGGTAGCATCCTTCTGGTTCTGGACCAGCGCATTGTGTTAGGTATATGGAGCATCGCTGGAAGATTTCTGTGTTAGCACATTATGGAACAATACTGTAAATCCCAGGATCAGGAGCCAGGGGCAAGTGGATTTCTGTGAGCTCAAGGCCCACCTGATCTACACTTGGGAAAGTTGGGTGCAGTTGGCTGCAGTACAAACATTTCACCTACTATCTGCCTGACCAAGGTCTGGCATATTCTAAACATAAAATAATTTTTTGTTGCTTTGCTTTGCCTTTCATAACACATTATCACAAAGGCCACCCATCATCACCAGACCATTTTAGTTTTCCAAACATAATTTCAGAATATCTTGATATAGAGCCAAGGCAAGAAGAGAAGAATGTTGCTAGCAATTAAGTGAAGATTTCTGTGTTTTGGTGGGAATAGAAAAATAAATAACCATAATTCTCTTTGAGTGAGAAAAAAGCATATTAATATTGATAAATTAATGAAGTAATATTAATGCATGCCTATGGTTTTCTAGGTATGGGCTAAAGTGCTGGAAACTTTCATGGTACAGATGTGGTTCATTGCCCCGATTCATTTGAGTATCTAGTATAGTGGTATGGATTAAATGGAAGTGCTTTTCTTTTTTCTTTTTTTTGAAATAAAGTTTTATTCAGCTTATATTCATCTTGATCTTTTCTGTTTTTTATAATTTATTTAAATATTAAAAATTTCCACCTCCTCCCCTCCTCCC
>LOJH01081307.1:0-10555 GCA_001685095.1 Ellobius talpinus
GGGAGCCGGGTGGGACGAAAAGCAGGCCTGCGCCCCCCATATCACTACAGATCCCTCTTCCAGGTTGAAGTCACTAAAGTAGTCCTTACGGATGCATTATGCCCCTGAGGAACCGTTAGCTATTCCATTTATACAGTTATTACTTTTGATCTTGGAGGAGTCTTCCACATTCTGAACTAGATAAAATAATGTTAATTCAGCCCAAGCATCCCACAGGGTCCGAGGCATCACCTCACTTACCTGGGAGCTAGTTGGCTCTCAGACAACAGAAGATGTTGGGAAAGGAACCTCGCTGCTACCCTATCGCCTCCATTGAGTGATGGACAATTTCCTGGCGCACCAGATTGTCCACCAAGAAGCTGTCCCGAGCCCCTCTTTTCCACTGTCAAAGAAAACTCTCCGGTGGGCTCCCTGTGGCAGAGTGACCAACGGCTTTATTTACAGACATATTCAAGGATTCAGAAGACAAACTTATCTGGGAATCCACCAAGGCTCTGAGGCTTCTTTAGAGCCTTTCTTCTCTCCGTGTCCTCATGTTCTCAAACCTAGTCAACAGTTGAGCCTCTTCTATGACTTTGTGTCCCAGGATTATGTCAACCAAGAGCCTTTGGTTTCTAGGCTCAAGGTGTAAGCTTTTTATGTTTTTTTATTTCTTTGTGTTTTGTCTCTTTCTTTCTTTTCTTTTTTTTTCTTTGTGGGAGTTTACTACACAGTTGTTTATGGAAGTCATAGGGAGATGTTGGGTGTCTTCTTGGATTGCATGCCCCCTTGCTGATTACTGGCGTCAGAGACCCTCACTGAACCTGAAGTTTGCTGCTCTGGCTGCCTTAGCTGGCCATTAATCCCCAGAATACACCAGTCTCTGTGTTCCAGTGCTGCCGTTACATTGTCACATCTGGCTTTTTAAGTGGAAGTTGGGGATCTGGACTCTCAGAGCAAGCGCTTCATCCACTAAGCCATCTCTCTAGCCCATGTTTTAGTTTAGCATTTTATGAAAGATCACTTGGTCCCTTTGAATATCTAAACATTAACTGATACAGTTAGCAGACCCCATTCTACATCTCCTAGCTGAGTTGATGAAACTATGTTTCTGATGCTCTTGTATTGTCAAGACATTGTCCAGCCTCTTCTGTGCACAGCACTGCCAACCACCAGAAATCCCATCCACGCCTTCGTCTTGTTTGTATTCAGACACAGTCACGAAGATATTGTTGTGTGCCTATATGACTGGACTATAGAGTGCCCAGATGTGCATTTAAAGATGATTTGGGATATTGCTGTTATGATGTTTCTGCATTTGACTGGGTCAGAGGATTATTTAAAACAAGTTATCCTCCCAAAGTGGGTGGCCTTCATCAGTTGAAGGCCTCTGTCTTTTTCTACCTTTGGATCCAACTTCAGATAGAATTTTACATTGGTCCTCCTGGATTTCCGGCCTTTGAACTCAGATTTAAAACTAACCATCAGTTCTCCTTTGTATTGACTGTCTTCATCACCACGAAATCAATTTTTTATTCTCTCTCTCTTATTCCCCCCACCCCGTGTGTGTGTGTATACATGTATGTGTATGCATGTGTGTTATACATGTTTTGTGATGAACTATGAATAATACAGCACTCCAGGCTTCCTTAGACTTTCGCTCTGGGCCTTTATAACTATTGCTGTGGCGATATTCCCCAGATGTCTGTCTGACTTTTGATCTATTATTTTTTGTGTTTACTTTGCAGGCTAAATATTTTCATGCAGTTACCTACAATTCCTAAGATTTTCTCTTGGCATCTGTGGAACTAAAAAGCAATTCTAACATTTTCTAGTGAGATGTCACTCTGCCTAACCTCTAAGAGATGTTTCCCCAAGAAAACAGGAGGGTCTTAGCTGGCCTAGTCCAGGGCCTCACAAGTTACCATTCTTCTGACTTCTACCAAAATAGCAAGATCCGTGTTTTGATGTTATAATGAAACCATACATTCATTTGTTGGCTGCTTGTACCTTTTTCTAGGTGTCTTGTTATACAGTGTTCCTCTGAATGGATATACCACCACCACATTTGTGCACTCATAACATACTTACTCTCAACTGATTGTGTGTGAGTTTGCCCTGAGTGATCTGACGGGAATCTTTTTGAGATTGTTCCTTGGGAATGTGTGTACCCATTGTTGGTGGCTGGAAATCATGGCAAGGCTTCTCTGATTGCCTGAGGTCTCTGCTTTTTTGGTCTCTTTCAACACCCTTTCCATCACAGGTGTCAGCACCACATTTCTCACTAACCTCTGACCGTGAGTAATTTGAAGTTGTGTTTCACTGATTCTCTGCCTGTTTTAGTAACTATTTCCTGTCACTATGACCAAACACCTGACCAAAGAAACTTAAAGATATGTTGGCTCCCCAATCAGAACACTGCCGGCCGCCATGGTTGGCAAGGCATTGTGGAAGGAATGGCTTGGCCCAGGTTGCTCAAATAACAACACAGGTGCTCTAAACTTTATTTCTGTTGCTGTGATGAAACACACTGATCAAAAGCACTTGGAAAGGGAAGGGTTTTATTTGGCTTATGCTTCCAGGTCACAATCTGTCACTGAAGGAAATCAGGGAAGGAACTCAGAGCAGGAACCTGGAGACGATAACCATGGAGGAATGTTGCTTGCTTGCTGCTCTTGCAGGTTTATGCTTAGCCAGTTTTCTTCTACAGTCCAAACCCGTCTGCCTCATTTGGGATGGCGAGCAGTGGGCTGAGTCCTCCACCATCAATCCTCAGTCAAGACACAGATGCAGGAAATTCCTCAGTTGTGATTCCCTTTTTCTTATGTGATTCTGAGTTGTGTAAAGTTGACAATATCTTATTGAGTTATTAATCCTGTGAATCCCTCTCTGCTGGATGGTGATATCCACAGTCAGGGAGTTTCTTCCCTCCTCAGTGAAACCTCTCTGGAAGTAACCATACAGATTCACATCAAGGTATGTCTTCTCAATACTCTCAATTATCTCTTAATCCAATCAAGTTGACAGTCAATTTTAGTCATTTCACTGTTATTTTAGACAGAAGAGAAATTATTCACTTAGTCATTAGAAGTTACGCAGGGCTCCACCTTCTTGATGCCACCCCCTCAGCTGTGGTTGGCTACCACCCCTGCCACGTCCTCTAAACCAAGGAACCTTATTTCAAGCCAAAAATGTGGTCAGCCTCTCAACTGAACAGTAAGTGAATTGTGGACAGTAAGTCTGGTCGTTTGGCTTAAGGTCTATGAGAAAGCAGACAGGGTGAGGCTCTCTGGCATCTTGAAGGTTCCACTCCAGTTTTCTGGGTTTCCAGGGTGGAGGGAGGGAAGATTTTAAAGATAGAAAAGAGTGTTTCTATGATGGGAAAAGTGCCAGTGCCTACCTTCCCACACCAGCTGCCAACAAACCATTCTAAGATGGGGGATCCCTCAAAGAGGAAATAGGCCCTGTGTACAAAATAGAGCACTAACCACCCTACCCCACCCCTCCCTTCTCTATACAGTGTCAGAATCTGCTGGTGATAGTTTAAACATCTCAGTCCCGACACCCCAGGAAAATGGGGGGGAGCCGAGCTTCATGTGTATCACCACCTCCCAGCTCACGGTGGGTTAGCACTTCTCTGTCTGGAACACCTCAAGCTCTGCAACCCTGAAACCAAGCCGCAACCTTTTCCTCAAACCAAATCCCCTTTCAGATTTCTTGGTTTCTGTCAGCTGTAGCAGTTCAGCTCTGCTGCTCTCTCAGAACCAAGGAAGCTGTTTGGGATGCCTTTTGTTTGCAGAGGCAGTTAGCGCATGCCTCACGCTCATCAATTCTGGTCATCTTCAGGGCTTCTCTGCTCTCCTGGTGTTGTCTTACTGCCTCTCTGACCGTAGTGTAGACTTCTTAGTTATATCCTTGGCTCTTCCCACTGTCTCTTCCAGCTTAGTTCAAACAAGAACGTGAAGCAAATTTCCTAACTTCTCTCCTCTTACTGCTTGCCTCAAAAGCCTCTCGCCAAGCAGCGTGGGTGACTGTGAAGTCATGGGTACTTGAGCGGACAACGAGCAACCAGAATTTGTGATGGGAAGTGATGTTTCCAAAAGACAGAAAGAACGAGAGCTAAGAGTCAAAGTCTAGAACTGTGAGTAGGAAATCCCAAGCTGTTTTAGAATTCAGGTTTATTAGCGCACTTTAGAACGCAGCTTCAGTAGCACTTAAGAAACGAAAGCTCAATGCATATGTAAAGAAACGAGGTCTTACAGGTGGCTGGGATGCAGGCCCATTGTAGGGCACACAGGCCATGGGTTTTGAATCGTGGAGAGAGACAAGCATGCATTCTCCTTCAGCAGTTCCAAAATGTACAGTCCACCATTGCGTCTTTCCAAACAGTTCGCGCACCCGAACACCTGGTAGAAATCTCCATGCTTGAAATAGGTGTTCCTGGGGCTAAGGATGCTCAGTAATGAGGACTTGAATTTTAATCCTTAGCACCTACATGAAAAGCTGGATGCGGCTGTCCTGGACACGTTAACAGACATTTTTTAAAGGGTTAAAAAAAAATCATATAGTTGTGATCTTTATAGAACTTGGTTTCTGGGTGGTAGTTGAGGGATTCTCTCTTTCTCTTTCCATCTCTCCCTTCCTTCTCTTTCCCTCTATTTTACACACACACACACACACACACACACACACACACCATAACATTGTGATAAAACACCAATTGCTTTTCCTCTCATGTGTTGTATTTTGAGATTAAGTAAGTGGTAGACAGCTTTGACTCTACCTCTTCATCACTACACTGTTGCAAGCTAACCCACTTGTCTAGGCATTTAAAGCAGGGGACTAGTGATAGCCACCATCTCTGAGCCCTGAGAACCCAAGAGTCAGACTTTGGGAGAACATTGCAATTTTCTTGTCACTCAAGAGATGGAAAAGTTTGTGGGGGGAAAAAAACACGTTATTTTTTGTTTGTTTGCTTGCTTGCTTTTTTACTGTAAAATATTTTCTCCAACTAAGAGTAAGGTCTTTGCAGTGTCCCCTTGATCTAGGTGGGCCTTTGGGACCACCTCAACTGAGTTTTCCTGAGTTCCACTGTAATACAAACCCTAACTTCTCCTTAGCCTCAATCCCCTTCCATCTGGGGACCCCCATCACGCAGGAATTCAAATGCTTCTCATCATAGCTCCACCTGATATCTTTCTCTCCCATGGAGGCATGGGAGGTTTTTGGTCGCTCTATACCAGTACTTCTGTCCGCTGAAACCATTTACTGACTTTATTAATGCCAGGGAGGTTGGAGGGAGCAACAGCCACATAAACATTCCCTGACTTCATAGTAAATGCCAAGAGAAAAATAAAAAAGGAACGCCCAAGCCTTGCTTCAACTCCTGAAGTTGAGAATCCCCAAGAGATAATAAAGTAGGTATTACAGCGTGAAAGAAAGTTTTGGGATGGGTAACATACAGGACATACAGCCTGGCAACAAATGCCAAAGGCTCTGTGGGATTAATCGGAAAGTGAAGAGGGACAGTCATTTCCAAGTTATGTTGCTGAGTTGGTCTTAACTGAGTAGAGGGAGAGAAAGATGTTCCCTTGGTGTTTAAAATAAAAATATAGACAGTGCCCTCACACACTTACCTTTCTGGTGATGTAACAAGCCTGTGGGCACAGTGGAAAAGGATACAGGAAGCCTGTTTTGTGTCCTGCTCGGTGGCTTAGGCTCCAGCACCCACCTCATTGTGGTAGTTTTTCTATGGAGAGGTCTATGTCCACTTTTTGTCCTAATGAATTTCCCCCCTCAATGATTTTTATCATAACTAAGCAGATTATGGACTTTATTTCCAAACAAAGTCTCTTTCTGTGGTCGGGGTATGAAGATTTCAATATAGAGAGAGACACAATTCAGTCTATAATATAAGCTGGAATACACCTTTTACTAGTACGAAAAATATAATTTCACTATCCCTTCAAAGATACCTTGGGAGACTTACATAATATGCATAAATGGGAGAGTTTGTACATCTCCCTGCTTGTACCCTGAGCAACAGACCTTACAAGACTTGCAAGACGTGAGTGTTCTGCCCTGCCTTCCAGGTGCTTAGGTTGGCTTTGCATAAGGGTGTGGGCTGACAAGAAGAAAAGGAGTCTTAGTGGCATTTTGAGGGGAGATTTCTTTTTTCTTTCTTTCTTTTTTTTGGCTAGCATTTCTGTGCTGTGTGGGATGGAATGTGATTTTGTTATTTTCAGTTCCTACATTAGCAGTGGCAGGTGCGTAATTATGGAGAACTTCATCTCTCCTTATGTGTCTCGGGTGTTCCTGTGTGGTCAAGACGCACCCAAGGAAAGCAGCACTCTGAACACAAGGGGGCACAACGTGGCAAAGAATGTGATCCAGGTTTCTCCCGAGCTGTGTGCAGCAAGCTAGGGGCAGCCATGTCTTCCTTCACCTTAGGCGGTCTGAACAAGGATCTTGTAGTCCTAGCAATACTGACATTTGTTGAAATCCATCACCTGGAGGCATTTCCATCCTTCCCCACCTCACCCTCAACAGACACTTGATCCTTTGTTCTCAAAGTCCCCAAAGCAGCCACACACACACAGCAATATACTCACTACTGCCAGGAAAAGGTGCCTGGGGAAGCCCCCTTAGAGGATTCTGGGCTGACAAAGAGAGTCCTGTTTCCTAGGAAATTGAGATAGGCATTACTTATTCATCTATCAAGGCAAAGTGGATTCAGAATCAGCGCCACTAATAGTCTGAACAGAGGCCCGGCCTGTGTCAAAAATCTGGGCATATTTCCCTTGGAGCATTTGCACGCAATGTGTCTGAGAGCTAAGTAAGATTCTAGAGACAAAGGCAGCCTAGTGAGAGAGAGCACTTGAGTGTCCCGGGATGAGAATTTTATGGAACTTTCCACTGGCATCTCTGCTACATGTTGAAGATGTGAGAACTGGAACCAAAGCTCAGGGATTTCCGCAAACATCCTGTCACCTGATATTCACTATCAGCTACTGCAGCAAAGAGGGAAAAGGGAGAAAGCCTGCTTACCCGGGAGACCAGCATCACCTCTGGACTGCAGACTGTGTACTGGAGTCACCTTCTGCCCCTCACGCAGGCAGGACCACTCCCGCAGGTGCACCCTGCCTCTCTCTTCTTCCTCCTCTTTGTCCTATTTTCCTCTTTGATTATATCCTCGATTCCATTTATTAAATAAGTAAATAAATTAATTAACTTAAAAAAAACTCCAGCTATGAAAGCCAGGCTTCTTCTCCAAGTACTTTCTGAGGTCAGCCGAACTCAGAATTACCCTTCAGGGTGGCAAAAGACACCCACAGAAAGGGTTTGCAGCTCTGACTTGAATCTATGAAAACAGACTCATCAGAGTGGGGATGGTGGACTTAAGTAAGACCTTGGTACTCAGAGTGTGGCCTAAGAACAAGAAATGAGCTCCACATGGACAGTTATTAGAAATGCAGCCTGCTTTCTTACTATTTCCACTGAATCTTCCCCTGTATTATAGCAAGAGCTCCTGGGGACAAAGCGTGTTAGCAGGAAAGATGATTGTAAATGCTCCTGAGTCTCTGCCTGGGATGGACCCTCCAGACCCAAATCTGATTTTCCCACCAGTCCGTGGGTCTTAATAGAAAGGCACACTCAAGAAGTTCTCTGGCCAACTGTCTTTGTTCTCCATCGTATTTCATAAATATAGAAATACCAGCCAGACTCTAATCAGTGACTCATCAGCACCCCAGAGCTGCCGACCCCCCACTAAGTCTGAAATTGACTTTGGACTTCTCGTTTCCTGATTTTCAAGGTGTAAGTCACCGTGGAGAGGAGAAAAACGTGGAAATAAGAGTCTCGGGATCATGTGCCCACATATAGAACAGCTTCTCCTGTCCCAGGTGGCTTCTTGGTTCCTTGAACTAACTTTTCAATAAAGCACTTGTACATGTATAGAATGCATACATACAGAGAGGAACAGAAACTATTGGGTGGCTCCATGACAGTGTGGGTAGTTTGGAAATGGAGCTGGGTGAGAGGTTTCCCATCTCCCACTTCTCAACTTTGAAGTATGACCCCTTACAAATAAAAACTGATCTCAAAGTAAAATTCCAGTTGAAAAGAATCACCCTGCCTCTTCACCATCCTCTTCGAAGACATCTGCCAGCTCCTGTCCTTGTTTTGGGACTTTGAGTGTTATCGTCAATAAACCGACTTTATCGGCAATATGTCACTCAGTCCTGACACAAGGCCAAAAAAATAAAGTTGTGCATCAGCTCGCAGGTGCACTTTGGGAAGTGACAAGAGAGGGACTTTGAGGGAGGCAAATGAATGAAGACGGACAAAAAGAATCCACCTCAGCACAAATCCTTAACCTTGAATACAGTAGAAGCCTCGGGGAAACGGAACTCATGAGGCATGCTTCTCTCCTGGCCTCCAGTCTGTGCTCACCTTCTTCAGATATCACTGTGTAACATGAACAGCAGCCAAAAATGTATAGAGCCATGGTTCTCAACCTGTGGGTCACAACCCCTTTTGTTGGAAGGAGCTGCTTATTTGCCCCGGCTTCCCAGAACCAAAACAACCACAGAGAAACTGTGTTAATTAAGTTACTGCTTGGCCCACTAGCTCTAGGTTCTCATTGGCTAACTCTTACATATTAATTTAACCCATTTCTATTAATCTGTATNTAGTTTTCCCCACCTAGCTCTGTTCCCCTATAGCTCTGCTATAGGCCCAAAGCATTTCCTTTATTTATCAATGGGAATCACAGCATACAGAGGGAAATCTCACATCACCCTTTGGCAGTCGAACAGTCTTCTCACAGGGGTCTGCTGAGACTGTCAGAAAACACAGATATTTATATTATAATTCATAAGAGTAGCAAATTACAGTTATGAAAGAATGACATAATTTTACAGTTGGAGGGTCACCCCAGCATAAGGAATTGTATTAAAGGGTCACAGTATTCAAGCCTCCTGAAACTCACCCCCCTTATATGGTTTCTCTAGTGTGGCCCAGATCACTGTTGGCCATTCTGCGATTGACTAAACATGAGACCTAGTTATCATTTTAGAGACACTGAGTGATATAAGATATGAGACAAGAAAGGGCTAAAAATAAAGTTACTTTCTGGACCTTCTTGGAAGGGGTCCCAAGCCCATGACTTCGTTTCGAAATGGCAGGAAAAACAAAACACCCTGAATCAGGGCTTCGATGGCAGCCCCAACTTCAATGACGTGCAGAAAGAACTGCTGAAGTCTTCAAAATGCTGCCAACTGGTGCTACATATGCAAATGAGCTATAAATTCAGGGTCCAGATTCTAGGTTATGTGTGCCAGGACAGAGGGGACAAAGAGAGCATGTGTCTGCTTTTAGTCTGTACATTTTTAGCAGCTTATTTCTACATTGTCAGCTTCCCTGGAGCCATTAGCTCACAATTTGAATTAAAAATACATTTATAATTCCATTGCCTGGGACACATTCCAGAGAAACCACCCCATGTATCTTGAGTTAGTATACGATGATATCGAGAACTGTAAGGTTTAAAAAAAAAACTGTTCTCATTGGCAATTATCTTTTTCTTTTCTTTTAAGACCACCAAACTCTAGTCCGCTAACAATACGCTGATGCTGAGAAGTACAAACGTCAGCAGGACCCGGGGCCTAATGCAGACATCTAGGCAAGATGTGCTATATCTTTATCCTCTCCAGGAAAATCTATCACAGGGTTTCGAAAGGAAGATGTCATCCTCAAAATGTCTTTTTCCTCTTGGCTTCCCATGCAGGAATTAAGCCAGGGCTAACTCACAAGGAGAGCCCTGAGTTTTTTCATTCCATTTTACTGCCACTTGGGGTTGTGACAACGGCATACACTGGGACTGTGCGGCCTGGGTGGGGACAAGACTTCTAGCTTCTTATTGGATAGTGGGTCCTGTGTGTGTATGTGTGTTCTAAATAAACCAACACTTTTTAGTGTATTTCTAGCTTCTCTGGAGATAAAAGAGGACTTGCCACACCGGACCCTCATTCCTTTCTGGCCTTTTTTGATGGAGTTCAGTAGATGGAGTTTTAGTGGCTGCTCCCCACTCTGCTTCTTCATCCCTGTCTTATTATTTCCCATAAATATTTTAACTGCTGACATCAATCTAGAAACTCTTTGTCATGATGGGGTCCGTGGCACACATTTACAGAGTAGACATAAGTGATGTTCTCCAGAAAGGACTGTTTATATCCTACCTATGACACTGAGTGTTGCTTAAATAGAATCCCCGAAGACCCACATTTATTAATACTTCGAGCTTGTGGTAGATGCTTTTCCAACACTAATCACTGAGTAAATAGTTTACTTTATGTCACTTTCATAGGCCAGATCTCTAGTGCCAGAGTTGGACAGTAGTTGGTGTCTTTAAAGAAAAGGAGTCTTACTAGCATTTCAAAGTAGGCAACCCTAAGATTCTTGCATGGGGTACTACTTGTGGGCTTGGCTGTCCATCGTCAACTTAGATCAAATAGTTGCGTGTTGTAGGAGGAGGCTTGTTCATTTCCCGACCACCTAGACTCTCAAAATAATCACA
>LOJH01081417.1:0-10672 GCA_001685095.1 Ellobius talpinus
TGCTGGCATAACTGGATATCAACATGTGGAAGAATGAAAATAGACCCATATCTACCACCATGCACAAAATGGATCAAAGACCTCAACATAAAGCCAGCCACACTGACCTTATAGAAGAGAAAGTGGGAAGTACATTTGAACTCATTGGTACAGGAGACCACTTCCAAAATATAACCCCAGCAGCACAAACACTGAGAGAAACAATGAATAAATGGGACCTCCTGAAACTGAAAAGTTCCTGTAAAGCAAAGGACATGGTCAATTAAACAAAACTACAGCCTACAGAATGGAAAAAGATCTTCACTAACCCCACATCAGACAGAGGTCTGATTCCCTTTTCTATGACCCAATTGAATAAATTAACAAATATAGTCAACTCAAAAAAAATCCAAAACAAACAAATAAAAAACAAAAGAATCAGTAGTAAGGCTAAGGTCCATTATTTTAAAGAGACAGAAGCTCAGCAGTGAGGTTTTCCATGGGAGCAGCAGAGGCCCTGTACGGGAACAGTAGAAACCCAGAGGTCAGACCCGCAATGGGAACACCAGAGGCCCATAAGTGAGGCCTTCCTCTGGGACACCAGAGGCCCGTAAGTGAGGAAGTCCATGGGAAATGAGGGGACCATAAGTATGGGCCTCGGTGAGACCAACAGGAATCCATATGTGAGGCCCTCCAAGAGAAAGCAAGAAATCTGAAAGACCACATGGAAGCAGTCAAGGTTAATAAGTGAGGCCCTCCTTGAAAGAGCACAGGCCCATACATGAGGCCTCCATAAGAACAGCAAATACCACGCATGATGCCTCCATAGAAAAAAACAGAGGCCCCCATACATGAGCACTACATAGGAACAACAGAGGAGCATAGGTGAGGCTGCCATACATAGGAAAAGCACAGTGCCATAAGCGATGTATCCTAGGAACATCATAGGCCCATAACAGGCTTCCATAGGGACAGTAGAGGCCCATACGTGACACATCCTAGGAACATCATAGACCCATAGCAGGCTTCCATGGGAAAAGTAGAGGCCTGTGAGGATCACATAAGAACAAAAGGATCCCCTAGGTGAGGCCTCATTAGGAACAACTGGGTCCCACATGTGAGGCTCCATAGGAACAGCAGGGGCCCATAAGTGAAGCATTCATATGAACACAAGAATCCCATAGGAGAAGACTCAAGATGAACAGCAGAGTCCCAAGTGAGGGGCTTCTATGAGAATAGCAGAAACCCATAGCTGAGGCTTCACTAGGAAAATAAGAGTCCAATATGTGAAACATCCATAGGAACACCAGATCCATGAGAGAGGCTTCTGTCAGATCAATGGAGTCCCAAATGTGAGGCATCTAAAGTAATAACAGAGTCCCATATATGAGGCTTCCATAGGAACAGTTGAGTCACATCTGTGAGGTCTCGATAGCAACACCAGAGTTGATACATGAGGCTTCCATTGGAACAGAGGAGTCCCATATGTGAGTCCTCCATAGAAAAAGCAGAGGCAAGCATGTGAGGCCTGCATAGGAACAATAGAGTCCCCTTATATGAGCATAAGTTTCCCCACCAGTCTATTCCTGAGGATGGGATCTCTCGCTCTCCCTCCCTTCCTCACGCCCCTGGTCTTGGGACTTCCCCACCCTGATTGCTAAGACTGAAAGTTTCAAATGTAAGATTGTGGTGGTTTGAAAATGAAAACCACACAAAGAGACTTGTGCTATTAGGAAGTGGGGCCTTGTTGGAGTAAATGTGGACTCATTGGAGAAAGTGTGTCACTGCAGAGGCATGCTTTAAGGTCTCAGATATGCTCAAGCCATGCCCAGTGTCTCAATTCATTTCCTGTTGCCCGTGGGATCAAGAAGTAGCTCCTTCTTTACTCTCAGTTCCTTCTCCAACATTATGTCTGCCTGAATGGGACTATGGCACACTATGATGACGATGGACTAAACTTCTGAAAATGTAAATCATCTCAATTAAAGGTTTTTCCTTCATAAGAGTTGCCATGGACATAGTGTCTCTCGTTGTAGCAATGGAAATGTGAACTACGACAAAGATTTTCCTTTACACTCCTAAATTTTAACTTCAATCCCTAGTCTATACCTGTCTCAGCAGATTTGCACTTGGCTGCCAGAAACCACCCAAGCATCAGCTGATGACTACAACCTGCTCCAAACAACTATGAGCCCTGGACATGCTGAAAGCTGATGTGGATCAGTCAAGCCTATGCGATTGCTTCCTGTCTCTTGACCTGAGTCAGTGAACCAGATGCTCCTAATCAATGTCCCATTGCCTGCAGTCCCTCCTTGCCTTTGAATAGCATTCCAGCCCTTTTTGGGCTCTGGCAACAATGTCCTAGTTTCAGCAGAAAGTAGTTACAGAAGAGAATATGTCATTCTTTGTCCTCCAACAGACTGGAATGTCAGATCAAAAGGATACCCCCTGCCAGAGAAGACAAAATAACTACTTATAGCACCTATTGGCATGTAGGAAAGGCACCTGTTAAAACCAAATAGATCTAGATCTATCAACAGGTAAATTCATTAGCTAAAGTATTTCTATAATATTATAGGACACTCAACCCGCTCTATGTAACACAGAGGATATCATATGACATTAAAAGAAAATTGTTGTTTCTATATAAACCATTCAGAAATAATGAGAGATAATCTGGCCGCATTCAACAAAAGCATTTCAAAAAAGGAGATCTGAAATAAAATAAATATTTGATCCCATTCTCATTTCCTGGCCCCCTATACATTGTAACTCTGTTGTCAGCCATCACAAGACCTTTAGATCTTCTGCTTCTGCTCATTGCTGTTGGCTCTTGTGCCACTGATGCTTTAACTGAGTGATAATGCCTATCTGAGTACCACTAAGCCTGTGGATATTAGATCCTAATATATACAGGTACTCATCACAGAGTCAAGGATTTGATTCAGTATATAACTCAATTTGAAGTACAGGAGAGCCAGTGTTAAAATTCAAGTTTATATTACTCTGCCTAAGACATTCATGGAACCAAAATGACCCTGGTCTGCAATCCCCTTGCCCAATGACAGATAATTCCTAAAATGCTAGAGGCTATTATTTATGAGAGATAACAGGCAAATGTATTTGGCTACCAAACACAGTTGTTTGACCCATCTACACTCAACATGCTTGAACAAATGTCAGTGGGAAGTATGTGGACAGGTAATATGTCAGGATGTACTTTGCCCTGATTGTATGTAGGAGGGAAGTATGCAAGCAAAAAGTAGGGTGGGATGCATCCTTCCACCTGATTGGACCTGATGAGGAATGTGATGAACTGGGGGTTTTGTCTTTTTAAACCCTGCAAAATGTGACCCTGGAGTATTTCCTGGGGACCTGGGCATGGACATGGGCAGAGCTCATCCTCATGAGCATTGTAAAATTAAAGCTTGCTCAAATTTCCCTTGAAATTGTGAAAGTGCTCTTTTATTTCCACAAATGGGATTAACCAAAGAAGGCCTTATATGGGAAGAGGAGAGGCCTGGAAGGGAGGCCATCCAAGGGAACAGCACAGGTCTATCAGGGAGGTCCTCCATAGAAGCAAAAGAAGCCCATATGTGTGGCCTTCCCTGAGAACAGCAGAAGCCCCTATGTGAGGCCTCCTTAGGAACAGCAGAGGCCAGTACATATGTATTCCATGGGAACATCACAGCCCCATAATTGAGACCTCTGTAAGAAAAAGTGAGGCCCATCAGGGTGGCCTCCATTGCAACAGCAGATTACCATAATGGAGGCCTCCATAATTACATCAGAGGCCCATAAAGAGGCCTCCATAGCAATAGCAGAGTCCAGTATGTGGTGTCTCAAAAGGTACAGCAAAGTCCCATAAGTGAAATCTCCATAGGAAGAACACAGTCCCATACATGTGGCCATATAGGAACAGCAGAGTCCCATAAGCAAAGCCTCCATAGGAATAGCAAGGTCCTGCTGGGGAACAAACTTTTTGTACACTGTGAATATGTGTTATTCTCATTGGTTTAATCAAGAGCTGACTGGCCTATAGCAAAGCAGATTAAGATTAGGTGTGAGGACCAGACTAAGAGGACTCGTGGACAAAGAAGGGTGGAGAGGAGTCACCAGGAGATGCAGAGAGTAGCAAGATAAACGTGCTGTACTGAAAAAGGTACTGCATCATGGCAGAGCGTAGATAAGAAATATGGGTTACTTTAAGTTGTAAGACCTAGTAACAAACCTAAGCTATGGCTGAGCATTTACAGTTAATAAAATAACTCCTTGTGGTCATTTGGGAGCTGGCAGATCAACAAAGCACTCCACCTACAATGGCGCCCACTGTCAGGCAACATATATCCACATAAAACTAAAGAAAGTTTCAAAAACAATGCTAAGCACACAAAAAGGGAGCCAAATGTGGCTCCTAGTCTCATGACTCTCATGTCAGCTGTGATAGAGAGACACATCTCCCAGCTGCTGCTGTGGGCTAGAGCTGCCAGAGTGATTCCTACCAGCCTGCCATGAGCTAAGCAACATGGCAGGTTTAAGTTTTGTTCATGTAGACAACAAAGATTAAACATACACAGCAAAAACAGATCCAGATAGAAAAGAAACCTCTAAATGGGTTACAATGTGCTAAAAAAAATGTACCAAGGCATGGTAGAGAAAGGATAAAGTGTTTAAACACTCATCGAAAACAATTAGTTCAAAAATAATACAGTGAAGTCCTTTAAAAACAAATAAAGTAACATAAAAGAAAAAAGGCCACATAAAGATGTAAAATACATGGGGAGTCCGGACCTTGGGTCTTATTGTGCTATGCTTAATATTTTTTATTGCTGATAAATGAGTGATGGATGCTAAGACAGATTTGATTATGGAGGCTGCTGAATCAGCCTATATATTTTTAAAATGTCCTATCTTCAAAATGTGAGTCAAAATATGTATTATGTTGGAAGAGAGGTTATACTTTTAATTCCACAGGAAATGAGAGGCTATAGAGTCATTCCTGGTTGATATGGAGCAGGTTTAAGTGGTGAAGATCCCCTGAAAATCTTGGATACAGTCATAAGGAAAAAATCTGAGAAAAACTATAACACATAACATATATTTTACCTGCTCAAACAAAAAACAAAAAATTATCTTTGGATGCCTTGCATACAACAAAGTCTATACTTGCATTAATGCTGATATGTATGCTACCTTTAAAAGTGTATTATTTTCAGAACAAGGGAAACAGACAGCAATATAGGCAAATGGCCCAGGTGATCCAGCATCTCATAGCAACTCTGTTACACTTTACTCACAGTTCTGCATTCCGAAGAACTTCAAGACTACTGGCTGGGGTGACCGAGCCACACAGACTACTCCAGCCAAGACTTATCTATTATCCTGACTTTTGTCAAGGATCCCCCAAAGATGCCAGTGCCCCCAGACAACAGGAAGCAGTCTAGAAAAAACAACACCCACATTCCCAGAAGATTGGTTATGGATGTTTGTCATCACTTAAAAGAATTGGTTACAAATTGTTATTGGTCATGGTAAAAAGAAAAAGGTAAACAAAGGAGGTAGATTGAAAGACCTCTTACTAAAGGAAAAGGGGGTATAATACAGAAATTATGAGATAAAAGTGTAGATTATTGAATCTACTTTAATTCAAAAAGCAACTATTGATCTCACATCAGTATAAATTTAAAGCTATTTTTGTTACACTGTATATGTATTTCTACTCTTGTTTGTGGTATTGTGCTTATGCAGCTCATTTAAAATGCAATGAATAATTAAAAATACAGGTAAATAGTTAGCCATCTATAATAATCAAATGTGTAGTCATGAACATACGTTCTCAAGACTAAGAATGATTTAGATATATAGATGCTATTCAAACACCTCAAAGAACTACATAATATGACATTTGTTATGTTTATGACATTTATTATGTTTAATAGCCTATGGATTCTCCTGGCAGTAAAACATGCCTGCTCCTGGCAGTACCAGTTTTCTTCAAAAGAAGATGGATATCAAAGAACCTCTACATGGAGTTTGCTTGCTGTATGGCAAAAGCTAGCATTTGGATAAGAAACTGCCCTTGCCTCAGTTGTTGACACTATACTACCCACACTGGACAAGCAGGATGCAAAGAAAAGCAATTGCCAAATTTTGCCAAGACAAGGCAGGAAGACAGTCCATCAAAATTTCCTGATTCTCAGAAATATCTGTCACATATACTAGGTCTGTAGGCCGAAGATGGATGCCCCAACTTTACAGAGGAACTTTGGGCAACTGTCCAGGCAGCCAGATGTCCCTGTCTGATGTGAGATTTCCCTCTGTATGATGGGAATACGATTGATTAATAAAGAAAGCTGGCTTGAGCCGATGGCAGGGAAGAGCATAGGTAGGCAGAGATGACGGAACTGAATGCTGGAAGAAAGAAGGGCAGAGTCGGAGAGAAGCCATGCAGCACTGCCGGAGACAGAGGCCGGAACTTTGCCGGTAAGCCACTGCCACTTGGCAATACAAAGATTAATAGAAATGGGTTAAATTAAGATGTAAGAATTAGCCAATAAGAAGCTACAGCTAATGGGCCAAGCAGTGATTTAATTAATACAGTCTCTGTCTGATTATATCAGGGCCAAGCAGCCGGGAACAAACAAATGGCTCCTTCCAACATCTGTCATTAGGTCTTTGATGAAGTTAAAGACTAAACAATTAGACTTAAAGTTTTCCTTAGTTATGTTAAAAGATAAATTACATATAAAACTTTAGACTCACAAAGATATGACAGATGAGAGTATTTGCTCTAATTTTGCCAAATACAAATGGAATGAATATTGAAACTGAAATTGTCATGGATAACTGTATCATTCTATATAGTTTTATTGTGTTAACATCAAAACCTTCTGTTTTAATTAGACAAAAAGGAGAAGATATTGTTGAAGAAACTTTTTGTATGCTGTGAATATTGGTTACTCTCATTGGTTTAATAAAGAGCTGACTGGACCATAGCTAGGCAGGTTAAGGTTAGGTGGGAGAACCAGACTAAAAGGACCCTTGGAAGATGAGTGGAGAGAGGGAGTGGCCAGGAGACATGGAGAGAAGCCAAATGAACATGCTGTACTAAAAAAAAAAGTACCACCATGCCACAGAGCATATACAAGAAATATGGGTAAAGTTGCAAGATGTACTTAGTTAGATACTAAGCCATCAGCAGAGCATTTGTAATTAATAATAAGTTTCTATGTGGTTATTTGGGAGATAGTGATCCTAATGAAAAACTCCACCTACAGAGTCCCATATGTGATGGGGAAGCCTTATTAACCAATTATCTTTAAGAGGTAGGACCAAGTTAGGGTGTTGTTTTCTGGGACCCAGAGATAAATGGTGCATGACCCAGGTGCACTTGCTCTGTGTGGTTTTCTCACGGCACAGCTGAGCTTGGACTTCTAGTTCCTGTTTTGTGAGTTTTCCCCTTACAGTAAATAGAAATATAATTGTTTTATCTTTTAGATAGCCTGGTTATTTCCTGAATTGAGTTAACTTCTATAGTTGGTGCCCCAAATCATGGGGCTAGGGTCGCCAGTGGCTCTAGACAGCTGCCATCAGGCTCCACACCATTCATTTGGGTATAGAATTCCTGCCCAGTAGCCTTGAGTAGCCGCTAGCCGCAGTCCTTTATATTTTCTCATTAAACGTCTAAGAGCATCTTGGCCACTCACAACTATACTACTGGCTTCTGGTTGCAGTTTGGACATAAGCTTCCCTGCTTTCTTGCTTTTCTTGTGCTCGTGTGGCTGTTAACCAGTCAGACACTTCCACGGAGTGCATAGTCTGTGATTTACACTGAATAATTGTTTTTAATCTGAGCATATATTTCAATGTTTAATGCTAAAATCAGAATCAAACCAGCCACGCGGCTAAAAGTGTGCCACGACACCTACTGGCAAGTAAAGGTTATTGCACCTACTCCAGCTCAAACTCAACCACATTATAAGATTTATAATTTAATTTAAAATGTAAATTATAAACTTATAATTTAAAAGGGCAAGAGGACAGATATTTAACAGTCCAGGAATTTAATAGCTTTTTTACTTATACAATGGATGACATTATGCAAGGTTTATGTGTTTCCCTCCTACATCCCTCTATTTGATTGTGGAAATTAGCTTTGTCCTTCATGTTTTCTCCTTAAAAACATGGTTTGATAATGGGGCCAAGAATAAGGCACTATTAGAAATTATACAGTATTTACAGACTATAATGACCAACTAAAAGGGAAATTCAGCACTCTGGAGGATGCAACCAATTTGACAAACAAAACCCAGTTAATGACAGAGGTGTTGAGACATTGAGTGAATTCGTACTGTTGAAGGTGTTAATTGGACTCTATCAAATGATAGATTGACTGATAGAATGTCTCTCCAGGAAGGTAATATGCATGCTATAAATTTATGTCCAAGGATGAGATGTTATCTTTAGTGGACAGACTTCACACCTTGGATTCCTCAATGAGGGCATTAGAACAAAACACTGGACAGGAGATCCAGACTTTACAAAAGGCAATGGTAAAAAGATTTGAAAAGGTTGAGGAATTTATTGAATTTGATGACCAGGGACAAAATGTAGCCTCATCAGTAGGTACCAAACTCTGGGATAGCTTACCCAGAGTTCTACCTGCCTTTCTGGTGATATNTGATAGATTGACTGATAGAATGTCTCTCCAGGAAGGTAATATGCATGCTATAAATTTATGTCCAAGGATGAGATGTTATCTTTAGTGGACAGACTTCACACCTTGGATTCCTCAATGAGGGCATTAGAACAAAACACTGGACAGGAGATCCAGACTTTACAAAAGGCAATGGTAAAAAGATTTGAAAAGGTTGAGGAATTTATTGAATTTGATGACCAGGGACAAAATGTAGCCTCATCAGTAGGTACCAAACTCTGGGATAGCTTACCCAGAGTTCTACCTGCCTTTCTGGTGATATCATCAGAAAGAGCATCTGGCACCAAATACCCTAAGGTAGTCAAAGAATATACATGGGAACCCATACGTATGACTGATCTAAAGGAAATTAAGCAAGCAATTGTATCTTATGGAATACATTTGTCCTTTGTTAGGAAAATGGTCGAAACGTGGGCTTCAAGTAACAAGGCAACACCATAAGTTTGGATTCAGTTAATCTCAGCAGTCCCAGAAAATAGACCTCAGCTGCTTTGGAAGTATTATTGGAGAGAAGAAGTAAAAAATTTTAGAGCAACAGGGAAAAGCAAAAGGACTTGAGATTTCACAAGATCAAATTCTGAGCGAGGGACTTTAGTCTGATCCTTTGGATCAGGCTCTTTACTATGAACACACCTTGTTCCTATGTAGCACAGCAGCTTTGAATGCTTGGGACAGGATTCAGGAACCAGAAAAGAGAATTGAATGATATACCAGGGTTAAATAGGGGCAGAGAGAACCCTTTAGTGACTTTTTACAAAGATTAACTAAGGCTGTACAAATAGGAGTAACAGACCCAGAAGCTAGATGAGTACTTATTGAATCTCTGGCTTTTGAAAATGCCAACTTAGAATGCAAAAAGATACTTGGGTCTTTGAGATTAGATCAGCACCTATGGATGAAAGGATCCTGCATACAATGAACATTGAGACATTTGAAGATAATACTGAATCTTGGGTAGAAGAAGCAATTTCCAAAGGAATGAGGAGATATCAAAATGCCAAATGTTTTAATTTGATAGAATAGGACATCTGAAAAGGGATTGTAGACAAGGAATTCCTAGGAATAATATNATCTCTGGCTTTTGAAAATGCCAACTTAGAATGCAAAAAGATACTTGGGTCTTTGAGATTAGATCAGCACCTATGGATGAAAGGATCCTGCATACAATGAACATTGAGACATTTGAAGATAATACTGAATCTTGGGTAGAAGAAGCAATTTCCAAAGGAATGAGGAGATATCAAAATGCCAAATGTTTTAATTTGATAGAATAGGACATCTGAAAAGGGATTGTAGACAAGGAATTCCTAGGAATAATATCTCCTCTGGGAATGACAAGGCTAGGAGGACTCAGCTCTCAGGTATATGTAGAAGGTGTGGCAAAGACTGACATTAGACCAATGAATGCAGATCAACAAAAGACAGACAAGGAAACCTGATAAAATTGGGAAACTCCTTGGGGGGCTTTCGCAAGCTCCCATGATGAACATGGTCCAATCATTCCCAGTTACTGTGGAAAACATGTCTCATCATGAAAATTAAAAAATCCAGTTCCTACTGTTAAAAAACATACTGATCTGGATGATGGAATAGATGTGGAGGATGAATCAAACACTCCAGTAGGACATAGAAAACGTATATTCTGGCAGACTGATAAAGATGATTAAAGACCAAAGAACCTCCCAACATAGTTACTGATTCACAATATGCAGAAAGAGTTTTTTGCATATTGGAACTGCTGAATTAGTATGAGATGATACAGAATTGACTTCATTATTCATACAGGTTCAAGATATAATCAGGAATAGGCTTTGTGCCATATACATAACACACATCCAATCCCATATGGGTCTTCCAGGTCCTCTAGCACAAAGTAATGCAGAAATTGATTGATTGATTACTGATTAGAAGTGTGTTGAAGGTCTCAGAATTCCATAAGAAACATCATGTCAATAGCAAAGGTTTAAAGAAAGTTTT
>LOJH01081452.1:5412-16093 GCA_001685095.1 Ellobius talpinus
ACCGGGAAGATTCTAACCAGTGTCTGTCTCAGAGAGGAGAGTCATGGCGTCTGCTACATCAGTTAATAAATAAAGAAACTGCCTTGGCCTTAGCAGAACTTAGGTAGGTGGGGAAGACAGAACTGAATGCTGGGGAAAGAAAAGAGTCAGAGGAACGGCATGGGGCCTCCAGAGACAGTCGCTAAAAGCTTTACCTGGTAAGCAACTGCCACATGGCAATACACAGATTACTAGAAATGGGTTAAATTAAGATATAAGAGTTAGCCAATAAGATGCTAGAGCTAATGGGCCAAGCAGTGATTTAATAAATATAGTTTTTGTGTGATTATTTCTGTTCTGAGCAGCCGGGACAAACAAGCGGTCTTCCTGTTACAGAGTCATCCATGCTTCTGCAAGTAATTCCTCATCACTGCTTCTGTCAGTTACCCCAATAAACTGACTGGCTCACTAAGCTAGTCTTGGATGGAATCATTTCCTTGGTTTGCTGTTGGTGGCTTATCTGGGAGTAAATAGATGTCTATGCACACTTTCTCAATAGGGGAGCGGGATCACACAACTGGTAACTGAATGGGGCAAATACAACCAAAGAATAGTCAGAGAGGAGCAGTTTTAGGAGGTATAGAAGTTATAGGAGCACGGTGACAAATGGTAAGACAAATAATCAGACTGGACCATCTGAGAGTTTGGTTTCCTTGAGGGAGACAACCACAGTAGTCATATTCCCATATGTTGTATAGAGTCTAGCTCCTTGATGAATATGGTCTGCTGTGTGAGACAGGATGATCACCCCATGGATGATAGACAAGAGAATATATTACAGACCCTAAAAATAGGACACATGGAAGAGGACCATAGCAGGGTATAGCAGCTGTCATCTTTGCACTAGATATTAAGACATACAATTGAGGCTAATCTGCACCCTTAGGGTCAACTTGCCCACGTAAGAGAGGAATTACATTGGGCAAAAGACATGCGGATATTACTTTTGCAATGGCCTCTGGTTTGATAGGAATGGAAAAAAAAGAGAGGACACCATGAAGCTGTTGGCTTACTCTCTTAAAGCTGTTGGGACACAAAGAAAAGAGCAAGACATCTCTCTGTGATATAGTGCTCTTCCTGAGATCCAAAATCTTGTAAGGCAGGGAAGAATCAGACTTGAGAAAAGGGAGAATGAAGTAGAAATGATGGAAGTTATACTTTAAATCCAACCTTTACTACAAAGGAAGGAAAAGGTCACAATTCGATATGCACACAGAGGTAATGGTCCAGGCCATGCTAGTCAGGAAATACTATGCATCTGAACTGCTGGTATTTGGAAAGAATCTTAAATGAGAAATCCCCTTGCAGTCTGGCTTGGGAAGTTGGAGGACATGGAAGAAGATGGGATGAGTCTAAGTGCTGTAAAAGCAGAGAAACTAAATGATACAACTACCCATACCTCCATAAGTTGCATACTGCAATGTAATATGAGAAAAATCAGTCCGTGATAGACTGGTTCATGCAGGTATTAGGAACGCTTGGTTGTTACTAGCTGAGATCTCCATGAATACCAGGGAGGACACCAGAAAAGGTAATTGAGAGAACTAGACACACAGACAGTGGTATTTGGTACCCAGTTACCTGTGTCTCATACGACTCTGTTCACAAGGAGAGTTTAAAAATTAATTCAGGGCTGGAGAGATGGTTCAGTGGTTAAGAGCACTGACTGCTCTTCCAGAGGTTCTGAGTTCAATTTCCAGAACCACATTCTCAGAACACTTCCTGTTGCCTTTGGGTCAAGGTGTAGGACTCTCAACTCCTTCTCCAGCACCATACCTGCCTACAAGCCACCATGTCATACTACGATGATAATGGACTAAACCTCTGAAATTATAGTCACCCCCAAGTAATTGTTTTTCCTTTATAAGAGTTGTTGTAGTCAGTCATGGTGTCTCTCTCTCTCTCTTTTTTTAAGACTTATTATGTATACAACACTCTGCCTCCATGTATGCCCGCACGCCAGAGGAGGGCGCCAGATCTCAGTACAGANCTGTGAGTTCAAGGCCAGCCTGGTCTACAAGAGCTAGTTCCAGGACAGGTTCCAGTTCCAAAGCTACAGAGAAACCCTGTCTCAAAAAAAAAAAACAAACAAACCACCACCATCACCACCACCACCAACAACAAAAAACAAGTTGGGACCAGGGACTGGGGTAGGCCTGACCTTGATACTGTTTGAAGAAATATGAACCTTGGAACTATGGATTAGAAAAGCAGTTGAATGGTTTAAGTACTGATTAATGGGCCATACTAGTAGGAGCACGGAAGACAGTGGTGCCGAGTGTGATTTGATGAACTGTGGGGGCCTGGCTCAAGAGATTTCAGAGAAGAATATTAATGCTGGTCTAGATATTAGTCCTGTGATGTTTGTTAAAAAATATGGCTGCTTTTTGCCCTAGTCTGTTAAGTCTGCCTGAGACTAAAGAAAAGAAATTTGGATTAATTTTGTCAGCAGAGGAAATCTCAAAATAGCCTAGTATTGACTCCATTATGTGGTTGCTAGTGTTTATGCTTATAAAGATTTATAACAAAAAGGAGCAAGCTGAGCAAGGAAAATTACAAATTATACTATGTCTAGGCATGTGTCAGGATACCTGTTGAGAAAAGTTGCTAACAGGGAATGGAACCAGCCCAAGAGAGAGAAGTGTGTTGCAATTAACAAAGCTGAAAGGAGATGAAGATTTGAAGAGCATTTTGATATCAGACATGGAGATGCAAAATTTAGAGTTTGCCCAAATTGTTTTGGTCTTGCTTTGGTCCAGTATTTCCTCACTGTGCCCTCTTTTCTACATTTTGGGATGGTAATGTATATCCTCTGCCATTATGTGTTGGAAGCATATGATGTGATCTTGTTTCTTTTTATTTAAATTTTATAGGGGATTACAGTTAAGAGATTGTACTGGCTGGTTTTGCATGTCATCTTGACATAGGTTAGAGTCAAGAGCAAGGATCCTCAGTTGAGGAAATGCCCCGTGGAGGTCTAGCTATCAAGCATTTTTCTCATTTAGTGATCAGTGTGGGAGGACCCAGCCCATGGTAGGTGGTGCCATCCCTGGATTGGTGGTCCTGGGTTTTATAAGAAAGTAGACTAAGCAAGCAATAGCAAGGAAGCCAGTAAGTAGCCTCTCCACCCCTGTGGCCTCTTCATCAGCTCCTGCCCCTGGAATCCTGCCCTGTTCGAGTTCCTGTCCTGACTTCCTTCAGTGATGAACAGCAATGCTGAAGTGTAAGTCGAATAAACCCCCTTCCTTCCCAACTTGTGTTTTGGTCATGGTGTTCCATTGAATCAATAGAAATCCTAATTAAAATAGAGAGTATATGAATCTTGGAAGAGACTTTGAACTTTGGACTTTTAAACATTGTTGAGACTGATATACTATGGGGACTTCTGAAGGTGGACTAAATGCATTTTACTTTATGATATTTTTACAGGCTTATGGGGGCAAGGGAGTGGAATGTCATAGTTTGAACATAATTGCCCCCATAATCTCATAGGGAGTGGCATTATTAAGAGGTGTGGCCTTGCTGAAGCAAGTGTGTCACTGTGTAGGCAGGCTTTGAAGTCTCATATGTACTCAAGCTATGCCCAGTTTCTCAGAACATTTCCTGTTACCTGGAGGTCAAGATGTAAGACTCTCAGCTTCTCCTGGAACGATCTTTATGAACTAGGCTAACCTTGAGCTCAAAGATCTGCCTGTCTATAGCTTCCAAGTGCTAAGATTAAAGGTGTGCACCATTACATCATGTTTGCACTCAAAAATTTAAAGCAAGGAGAAATTTTATTATATTTGGCCCTTTGGCCCAGTACATCTAATGCTCTGAAGAAGCTTAGGCCCTGAGAAACAAGAAAAGAGTACAGAAGCAGAGTTTATCACTTCTTGTCATTGACTATGTTAGAAATAAGGCTTTCATAATGTAAAAGAGGAGTTTGCTATGTCAGGTATATGCCAATGTTAATAAATGTATAGCATATGATTTATGTGATATCACTATAAGCGAGGTTGAAGACCTATGGTGGGCATATCGCAGACTCAAGTAGGGCAGCTATTGCTATCATTTTACTAAGTGAATACTATGTGCCCATGAAATAGCCTTCTGAACATTTATGTTTATGTCTACAGAATACTGCTTCTGTCAATCTCAGTCACAGAGAAAATCGCTTTTTCAGAAGTCAATGGTTTACTGCAGAAACTGGTCAAGTGGTTGAGGTTAAGTGACTTTTGTTGTGGCATTAATAAATGAAGAAAATAATCAGATATTTGTATAACCCTCTCCAAGACTCAGGAAACACAGCAGAAGAGAGAGCACAAAGAATTTAAGATTCAGAAAAGGGGTTGGGATGGTATGTAGCTATTTTCTCCAAATGGGAACGTTCCCTGGTGGGGATACTTGTAAGATTCAGGAAGCTCATGAAACTTAAAAATCCCAGTTCACAGAATTCTGAAGTTGCATATGCAATATTTTATTGATGGGGCAAAAAGGCCCTTTGGTGTTTGCAAGTTAGACAGGGAGCTTAGTGTTAATTTTCGTGATTATTGTTCACACTGAAGTAGGCTTTTCAGTGATATATCTGTACAAATGCCACCCACAATCCTATAAGTAACACCAATACATTTATTGCCTATGAGAGCTGAAATCATTTCTTTGGTCTGTTGTTGTTTCCTATTTGTGTTGAATATACAATGTTCACAAGGTCTAAGGAAGAGTCATACAGCAACTACTTTCGAATGCTACCATGATAATCTGAGGAGGTTATATTAACCAATCACTTAATACAGTGTTTGGTATATGTACAGCTAATATAAGTATGGAATATCATTCCCTTCAAAACAAATAAGTCCCTTTGAGCTACAATGTTCTCTGGCTCAGGAATGGGTTAACTTTGGTTTAGAAGCAATTTTCTGACAAATCAGACCTACTCTGCTACCGTGACACATGCAGGAGTCAGGACACTGCAGAGTTTAGCAATACAAAATGTGTCATGTTATGGATGTAGTCATTGGCTTGGATTAACTTTGTGCCTAGCATGGACTCAGGACACCTTGAGGTTCCTCAGATCTCTGGTTGCTTCAGCCCTTTCTAAACACCAATCATGACTGAATGACCCAGTTTTTTCAAGGCTTCTATAAAATCCGAGATGGAAGTGAGCACTGAATCCAAGTGCTGTGGTTTTCTGTCATATATATTTTCTTGGTTCCTATCCAACCTTATTTTAAATACCCCCAGAGATGGGCTTTCATCACTTTTCTTGGAAGATTTTTCTTGTATAATAATTTTTACAGTTAGAAAATTTTCTTTCTCATTTGGGTGAAATTTTCTTTTCTTTCTTTTTAAAATAGCCTTCTGGTTATTTTGTGATAAACCCGATTAAATAATTCTTCCTGACTATTCAGTATTTCTCCTGTCATTTTTATAGTCAATTATTAGTTCTCTTATAGTCATTACGTATCAACTCCAGATATCCTCTATCTTTAACCATTTCCTCTCACTCCTCTACCACAGTAACCATTAGTCTTACCTCTCTAAATTAATCCATCTGCTTTTTGGAAGGTAACTTCAGTGTCTTAGGCTTAACACTCCTTTGAAAGCAAAATACATTAGCCTATTTATCTCTTCTATATCTGAAATGTTACATTAAAATCTTGCAAATAAGGGAAAAATTAACTTACTGTTTAAACTTAATAGCTATTGTTACTTTGGTCTTTTCCATTTCATTTTTGAAGTACTGATATTATTGACTACTCAGTGGCAGTTTGTAGTGGGTGCTTTGCTCAATACTTCCTGTGCACTATCCAAACTGTCATCGCGACAGGCTGTGTGTGAGCTTTTATATCCCATTTCACATCCTGGTGAGTGAAGGTCCAGAGAAGTTAAGTCAGTTTGCCTAATTTTGGCTCCAGGCATGACTCGCTTCTCCAGGGGTGAGTGATTATGAAGAGTCTGCTGCCACTTTTATAGAGCCCACGCTTCCGAGGACCCTTCTGATAAAGACACCAGACCTTGTCTGTGGCTGTGCAGAGCCACCCTCCCGCCACCCAAATGGAAGTACTTCACAGTTGCTCTGAAAATAGAAGCTGCTAAGTCTGTCACATTTAGAGGGAGATTTTGCAGTCCTCTCAGTTCAAGGTAATTTCTTCAACTTTTCTCCATCAGCTTTCAGAATCTTGTGTGATTTGGGTGATGGAACTCAGTGATTTTCACTCTGATTTCTTTCCTCCTTAATTCTGATCCGCTAGTCTGTCTTCTCTTGCATTGCTGCTCACACTGCTGAGGTTGTCCTATGATGGATAATACTTTCCCAGAGAAAGTAGTTGTTAGACTTTGAATAGCCTTAGCTTCTTCTGTTGCCTCTCATTTCTTTTTTGTTATTCTCTTAGGTACATATTTATCAATGTCATCAACACCCCTCAATTTAATTTTGCAAGTTTGAAGCATTGATTTTGCTGTTTTATTTTCTTTTCACAGAGTCTTTTGTTTTCCTTGTCACCTTCCCCTTGCTAAAAGTTGTTCATGTACCATGTGCCACCATTAAAATATGTTTCACCTGATGCTAGGGCCAATTTTCAGCAGTATGTTCTTCCAATAGTCTGTCCTACTCACAAATGTCTGGACTGATGACCTCTTGCCCCGCTTTCCTGACCTGTGACTCAGGTCATAGCAAGTAGGGTAAGTCTCAGGAAGTTTAAGTGCCTATTCTTCCACTGAGTTGGTTGTGAAGGTTCATGTCCACCTCATTTCCAAGACACTGCATGCCAGTTCTTAAAAGCCCTATTTGGGAAGAAACAAAAGGAATTCCAGTTTACTAAATGTTATGATCTGTTTAATTTTGTCAAATTTATAATATAAGATGATTTATAAAAACCTGTACCCTTAACTAAAGGTTCCATACTGCCTGTTCTAGGAAGTGACAATCATATTTTGTCTCAAAAGTTGTACTGATCACCTTGCAACCCTACCTTTGTTATGACTACCTGTTGCAACGACGTCCTTGCTATGACCACCTTGCATTCATGTTTTTGTTTCAAAGGTTGTTATGATTAACTTATTATGTTTATATTCTGCTCTTATAACCCCACCTATTTTCCCACATTTGGAAGCCCCCTACCTGTGAGCTATAAAAACCTTGTTTTCTTCACATCCAACGCTGATCTCTTGAACTCTGCCTTAGAGAGAGGCAGACCATGTACAATAAATAAAGAAGCTTGCTTATTTAATTGCTTGCTTTAATTAATTTAGCCATGATGATTTGGGTCTGTGGTGCTTTCTCTTCTCATCTTTGGGATTAACAATAGATCTCTTTAACCGTATCTGTCATTCATTATTGTTTATTCATTCACTCATTAATTTTGCTTTCATATGAGTGCTTTGCATATTTTACTGGTTTGTTTTATGAAATAGGTTTTAACCAAATAAGCAGAATTCTTAGGTACAGATTTTTCTTGTGAGGGTCCAATATTCAGTTTTATTCAATTTGTTTTTTTGTAATTTAAAATTATTTATTTCATTTTTACTCAGTATACAGAATAGTAGCCTTCATTGTGTTATTTTCAGCCACAATTGCTTTATTTAAATATTTACTCAAAAATGGACTTAATTCACCAAATTTTATACTTAAACAATATTACAAAGATAAAATAATTAAAGCAACATTTTATTGTGCAATTTTACACACATATACTAAAAATACATTTAAATAAAATATCTTCAGATGCCCCTTAACATATTGGATTCTACACATAATGCTTTGAGTATTGAGAATAATATAGATAGTTAGTCCAACAAAGAACTAGTTCTATGTGAGATTCAACATATTGCAGGACCTGCTTTTAATAATTGTGGGCTCTTGTTAGGAAAGTACAACATCTATGGGGCCGAGCTCTTGGGCATGGGCTAGGGCTGATGTTCTCAGGTGGATATCCTCTTTCCTAAGGAGACCTCAACTTACTTGTCAGGCCTTATCAAATCAGGAGACTACAAACGGCTTGTGACAACTGACAGAAGTATCTCCCCCCTTAACATGTGGGACCACCAGTTCATGGGTGGGTGTAGTCACAGCTTGGGCTGGTGGGTCTAATTCTCAATCAGGGATCCCATAAGTACTCTCCAGCAGGAGTAGGAGCTCCATTTGTTCTGTGCTCCAACCAGCATTTGGCTGTCACTTCTCTGGGGCTGTATGGTTGGGACATGTGTATGTGTGACAACTCTATCACAAATAAAGTGGCCCTCATTTCAAATACTGGGGACCGGGAGTGGTGGACAGTGGACTCTTTTTTCATTCTTTTTTAAGTTTAGAGTCTTCGCACATTCATACTGAAGTATCTTGGTGATACCTTGACTAATCAAACATTCTATTTATGTTTCCTGTACACCTTATACCTATAACCTGAAGGAAATCTTTGTGCTACTTTGTGTATCTGTGTCATGATGCCAGTGCATAATTTTTCTATTGTGGCATATTGGTGCTGAGAAAATTTCAGATTTTTGAACATTTAGATAGTATAGATTAGGGATGTTCAATTTGTTTATATATCATATGCATAGCTCATCTGTTTTCTTGCATTTCTTTATGACTAATACATTATTGTGATTATTTGGGTACTTTTGTAAAGTATAATTTAAAAATTTAGTGTGATATATTTTTATCAACTCTGAATGTTCCTCTTTATGTTTGATGTAAACTGTTTGTCAGTTTCCTGTGTAACAAACCTTCATTGGTAGAAGATATTTTATTGATTTATGATGAGGTTATAGGCACTTATTATCTTTATGTCTTCAATTGATAATCCATCTCATCTTTGTTTATTAAAAGCCAACTCTCTGTGACCCTTGGCATACTTCCTAGTTTCTTTGGCATCTACTATAATATATTCAAGTATCCTGTTCATCTTGGTTATATGGTTCCACATTTGATGTATCTCGGAATCCCTGATTGAGGCCATTCATAATTTTGGAAGTCTTGGGTCCTAGGTTTCTCTCCTCTTCTGGAGCTCAGTCACATAGGTGCAATACTCTGCTCTGGACACTCCTTGCCTTTTACCCTGTATTCTGTACTTGCTGATCTTTGTGTTCTCAACAATGTCTTCTGCTGTACACCTCTAAGAATATTTAATATACCCTTTATTGATTTCTTAATCTCATTTTCCCTTTGAAATTTATTTTTTTCTTATATGCAAAGTTGCCTTACATATCTTTCAGTTCTTTACTGCAGCTTTTATTCTTGGGAATTACTCAGCTACCCAATGCATGCTAAAGAATTTAATGCTTATTTTATCTTCTGTCCTCACGTGCTTGGCTATTTTTAAGTTTAAGTTTGTCCTTTCTTTTCCTTCTTCTCTCATATATTAAATCCTGATGACAGTTCCCCCCAACTGTCTCCCCCCACCTCCCCTATCCCCCATATCAACACCCCGTCTTTCTCCCCTCAGAAAAGAACTGGTTTCCCGGGGAAACCGAGCAAACAAGGCATAATATGCTACTATAAGACTAGATACATATCATCATATCAAGGCTGGACAAGGCAATCCAGTAGAAGGAAAGGAGTCTTGTAAATAGGCAAAAGAGTGAGCAAGCACCCCTGCTTCCACTGTTAGGAATCCCACAAGAACACCAAGATACTCAGTCATAACATATACCCAGGGGACCTAGGTTAGACCTCAATAGGCTCCCTGATCTCTGCTAGCCCCCATCAGTCTTGGTCAATTAATTCTATAGGCCAAGTACTTTTGGCATCCCTGACCCCTCTAGTTCCTCTGATCCTGCCCCCTTCTCTGCAGGGCTCCCTGAACTCTGCCTAATGTTCTTCTGTGGGAATCTGCATCTGTTCCCATGAGTTGCTGAATGAAGTTTCTCTGACCTCCTTGATGAGAATTCTGCTAGGCTCTGGTCTCAGAACACTATGCATGTAGCACAAACTGTAGATTGAAGGTTTTGAGGCTTGGTTGGTGTCCCAATTCCTCTGCTTGTGGCATTACCTGGTTACAGAAGATGGCCAGTTCAGGCTCCATGTCCCCTGTTACTAGCAGTCTTTCCTAGGGTTACTATCATAGATTTTATGGAGATTCCACTGCACTAGGTTTCCACCTCATCCCTGAAATGCTACCCCACCCCAATTCCAGTTGTTTCTCCTAGTATTTTCTCACTCCCACTTCCTTCCACTTGATCTGTCCTGTTCCAAAACCACCTGCCCCCAGTCCACCTTTGACATCTATTCTGTTTTTCCACTTTCAAGGAGACCTTAATGTCCCCCCGCTTAAGTCCTCATTTAGCCTCTTTGGGTCTGTGAACTGGGGCATGATTATCTTTTACTTTATAGCTAATGTCCACATATGAGTGACTACATACCATGTTTGTCTTTCTGGGTCTGTGTTACCTCACTCAGGATGATTTTTTTCCTAGTTCCATTCATTTTCCTGCAAATTTCAAGATGTTATTGTTTTTAACAGCTAAACAATACTCTACTGTATAAATTACCATATTTTCTTTATCTGTTCTTCAGTAGAGGAGCATCTAGGTTGTTTCTAGTTTCCGGATATTGTGAATAAAGCTACTATGAACATAGTTGAGCAAGTGTCCTTGCGATAGGATGGGGCATCTTTGGGTATATGCCCAAGAGTGATATTGCTGGGTCTTGAGGTAGATTGATTCC
>LOJH01081513.1:0-13106 GCA_001685095.1 Ellobius talpinus
ACCTACTGATTGGGAGAAGATCTTCACCAACCCCGCATCAGACAAAGGTCTGGATTATTTTTTAATATCTAGTTTCTTTAATTTTTTTATTAGACCTCTGTCAGATGTGGAACTGGTTAAAAATCTCTTCCCATTTCGTAGGTGCCTCTTTGTCCAGTTGATGGTATTCTTTGTTCAGTGTATCTGGTTTTGTGTTGAGGTCTTTGATCCACTTCGACTTGAATCTGTACAGAGTGATAAAAGTGGACCTATTTGAATCCATTTACGTGCCAACATCCAGTTAGATGAGCACCATTTGTTGAAGATGCTTTTTTTTTCCAGTGTGTATTTCTGACTTCTTTATCAAATATCAGGTATGTGAACTTATTTCTGGGTCTTCGATTCAGGCCCATTGATCAACATGTCTGTTTTTATGCCAATACCATGTGGCTTTTATTACTATAGTTCTGTAGTACAACTTCAAATCAGGAATGGTGATACCTTTAGAAAGTGTCCATGTGTTAGGATGTAGCTTCTTTTATTATACAAGGTTGTTTTAGATATCCTAGGTATTTTTGTTTTTCCGTAAGAAGTTGAGAATTGTCCTTTCAAAGTCTGTAAAGACGTGTTGGAATTTTGATAGAGATTGCATTGACTCTGTAGATTGCTTTTGGTAGGATGGTCATTTTTTACTGTTAATCTTAACAATTCAAAAGCATGGGAGATCTTTCCATTTTCTTATTTCTCCAATTTCTTTCTTCAGAGACTTGAAGTTTTTGCCATATAAGTCTTTCACTTGCTTGGTTAGAGTTATACCAAGATATGTTATTTGAGGCTGTTGTGAAGTGTGTTGTTTCCCTGTTTCTTCCTTAGTACCTTTTGTTTGTCATTTGTATGTAGGGGAGCTACTGATTTTTCTTCCAGTTAAAATCTTGTATCTAAGCACTTTACTGAACATGTTTATCACCTATAGGAGTTCCCTATAAAATTTTTAGGGTCATTTATGTATACTGTAATATCATCTTGAAATAGATATTTTGACTTCTTCCTTTCCAGTTTATATACCCTTAACATCCTTTAGTTGTCTTACTGCTCTAGCTAAAATTTAAGTACTATATTGAATAGATATGGTGTAGACAGCCTTGTCTTGTTCCTGATTTTAGTGGAATTGCTTTGAGTTTCTCTCCATTTAATTTGATGTTGGTTATAGGCTTGCTGTAAATTGCCTTTATTATGTTTGGATATGTCCCTTGTATCCATAATCTCTCCAAAACTTTATCATGAAGGGGTTTTGGATTTTTGTCAAAGGCTTTTTCAGCATCTAATGAAATGATCATGTGGTTTTTTTTCAGTCTATTTATCTGGTGGATTACAATTACTGATTTTCATATGTTGAGCCATCCCTGTGTCTCTGAGATGAAGCCTGCTTGATCATTATCTTTTTGACATTTCCTTGGATTCAGTTTAATAAGTGTTTTATTGAGTATTTTTGCATCTATGTTCATAAGAGAAACATTCTATAATTCTCTTTGTTGAGTCTTCATGTGGCTTGGGTGTCAGGGTGACAGTGGACTCAAAATAAATTCTGTTTCTTCTTTTTCTGTTTTGTTGAATAATTTGTATTGGCATTAACTCTTCTTTGAAAGTCTGTTAGAATTCTGCTAAATCCATCTGAACCTGTTTTGTTTTTTTTTAACTTGGGAAACTTAATGACTACTCAATTTCACTACTGGTTATAGGTATGTTGAAGTTTTTTTATCTGATTTTAACTTTGATAAGTGGTACCTATCAAGAAAGTTATTTGTTTCTTTTAGATTTTCCAATTTGGAGAAGTATAGGTTTTTTTAATATGTCCTTATGATTCTCCAGCTTTCCTCAGTGTCTGTTATGTCTCCCTTTTCATTTCTGATTTTGTTAATTTGGATATTCTGTCTTTTAGTTAGTTTGGGTAAGGGTTTGTTTGTCTTGCTAATTTTTCTCAAAAAAAAACCCAACTCTGTTTCATTCATTCTTTCAGCCTTCTTCTTTATAATTTCTTGACATCTGCTCATCTTGGGTGTGCTTACTTCTTGTTTTATTGCTTTTGGGTATGCTATTAGGTTGCTAATATGAGAGCTTGTCAATCTTTTTTTTATGTAGCCATTTCGTGCCATGAACTTTTAGTGCCACTTTTATACCCATAAATTTGGATATGTTGTGTACTTATTTTCATTGAATTATAGAAAGTCTTTAATTTCTTTATTTCTGTCTTGAGCCATTTTTTGTTGAGTGGGAGTTATTCAGTTTCCATGAGTTTGTAAGCTTTCTGGTGTTTCTGTTGTTGTTGATGGCCCAATTTTAATCCTTGGTGATTTTATAGGATACAGGAAATTATTTCTATTTTTCTTGTATCTGTTGAAACTTGCTTTTGTGTCCTAATATGTGGTCAATTTTGGGGAAAGTCCCATGAGGTGCTGAGAAGAAGGTGTATTCTTTTGCATTTGAGTGAAATGTTCTGTAGTTATGTTCATTTGCTTTATACTGTCAGTTAGCTGTAGCATTTTTCTATTTAGTTTTTATCTAGATGACCTGTCCATTGATGAAAATGAAGTATTGCAGTCTCCTGCTTTCAGTGTGTGAAGGTTAATGTGTGATTTAAGCTGTAGTAGTTTTTCTTTTATAAAGGGGGTACCCTTGTGTTTGGTGCATAGATAGTAACAATTGAAATGTCATCTTGGTGAATTTTTCCTTTGATGAATGTGTAGTATCCTTCTCTATCTCTTTTGATTGATTTGGTTTGAAGTCTATTTTGTTAGATATTAAGATTCCTACACCAGCTTGCTTCTTAGGTCTATTTGCTTGGAATAATATCTTTTTCCAACCATTTATTCTGAGACATTGTTGATGTTGAGGTGTTTCTTGTATGTAACAAAAGAAAAGATCCTGTTTTCATATCCATTTGGTTAATCTCTGTCTTTTTATTGGAGAATTAAGGCCATTATATTAAGGGATATCAATGAACAATGACTGTTCCTGTTATTTTGTTGTTGGCTGTGGTGGTGGTGACAGTCTCCCCCCCTCTCTCTCTGTGTGTGTGTGTGAGAGAGAGAGAGAGAGCATGCACATGCGCATGCTTCCCTTCTTTTGGTTTTACTGGTGTGAAATTATTTCCTGCATTTTCATGTGTGCAGTTAACCTCATTGGTTTGAATTTTTCCTTCTAGCACTTTCTGTAGGGCCAGGTTTGTTAATAGATATTGTTTAAATTTGATTTATCATGGAATATCTTGTTTTCTCCATTTATGGTGATTGACTGTTTTCCTGGTGTTGTAGGGAGAGAGCAGGCCTGCTTTTCATCCCACCCGGCTGCCTAGCTTACACCCGAAATAATCACACAGAAATTGTATTAATAAAATCACTGCCTGGCCCATTATCTCTAGCCTCTTATTGGATAACTCTCACATATTAGTTTAACCCATCTCCATTAATGTGTATTGCCACTTGACTGTGGCTTACCAGCATGAGTCTAACCAGCATCTGTCTTGGGCAAGAGAACCATGGCGTCTGCCACACTGCCCGTCTTCCCAGTATTCAGTTCGGTCTACTCCACCTAAGTGCTGCCCTATCAAAAGGTCTCTTAGAGACTCCAGTACTATTGAGAAGTCGGGTGTAATTTTCTAATAGATCTGCCTTTATATGTTACTTGGTCTTTTTCACTTATAGCTTTTAATATTCTTACTTTGTTCTGTATAGTTAGTGTTTTGATTATTATGTGATCAGGGTGATTTGGGATTCCCCTCTGTATACTGTAAATACCACTGGATTCCTTTAATAAAGGAACTGTCTTGGTCCTGTCCAGGGAATAGAGGTAGGCAGGGAAAACTAAGCTGAATGCTGGGAGGAAGGACGTGGAGTCAGAGAGAAACCTTGTGGCCCCACCAGAGACAGACAACAGAACTTTACTCGGTAAGCCACAGCCTCATGGCTATACACAGATTACTAAAAATGTGTTAAATTAAGATATAATAGTTAGCCAATAAAAAGCTAGACCTAATAGGCCAAGCAGTGATTTAAATAATATAGTTTCTACGTGGTTATTTCTGTTCTGGACAGCCAGGATGAACAAGTGGCCACTCTACAACAGTGAGGGGACATTTTTTTCTTGCCCAGTCTATCTGGTATTCTGTATGCTGCTTATACCTGTATAGGCTTCCCCTTATCTTGGTTAGGAAATTTTTTTTTCTGTGATTTTGAAGAAACTGTATTCTGGGCCTTTGACTGGTATTCTTCTCCTCTATTTTTATTATTTGTAGGTTTGGTCTTTTCATTAGTGTCCCAGATTTCCTGGATGTTTTGTGTCAGGAATCTTCTATTCTATCTTAAATACCTAATATTCTCACACACACCCCTCTCTCTTGTTGCAAGGAGAGGGGGCCCCTTGTTTGTCCCGTCCACCTGGCTAGCTTACACCCGAAATAACCACACAGAAACTGTATTAATTAANCTAACTTCTTGTTGGCTAACTCTTACATATTAGTTTAACCCATCTCCATTAATCGGTGTATCACCACGTGACAGTGGCTTACCATGGCATCTAGGCATCTGGGTTTTGGGTGATTGGTTTGTTTCAGTTTGGTGAGAATTTTGTTCCTTGGTTTGTTTCCTCTCTGGAAACAGTAAAACAGGCTGAGTGTTGCCTATTTTACTGGCCTGCTCAGCTGGTGTATGCATGGGGGGGTGGGAGGTCAGGAAGAGATGGTCTGAGGGATCCATAGGAAGCATCAATGGGGTTGTGGTGGGGGCTACCACTAGTGTTCTGTTGCAGCTCTAGGGGCAACCCTGAGAATTGGTTCTGGGATAATGNGGGGGGGTCCGTGGGCTGCCTGCCAGGTCTTCTAGCAGGTGTTGCCTATAGCTGGCCACCCGGGTTGAGGGCTGTGTGACAGGAAGGGAAGAGCTGATTCTGGATTTATGGTCTCAGTATCCTGGCAGATACAAAGATTCACTCCAGAAAAAAATGTAAAATTAATTATAGTGATTATGGCATAACTTTGTAAAATATACTAAAAGCTGTAAATTCTATATTTTACATAAGTGGTATGGTAGATGAGTTATAACCTAAATAAGCTTTCATATAAAGAGGAGGTGACATTACCCAAGGCCTTGGATTTTTTTATAAGTTTTCAGAAAGTAAATTTTAATAAAAACTATGTAGATACCTGAAGAAATTCAACCCCATGAACAAGAACCAACCTCAATTATAAACAGCATGATGAACACTGGGGTTTCTCCCCAGTGTTGCTTCAAGCACAGGCTCTAAGACAGTGTGCTTATGCTGATGGAGTTAACACCAAGGGGAAGCTTCAGGGAGGAACACACAATTGAGGCTGTAGACTTGGGACAGCATCCAAACACTAACCTTATGCTTCTGGTAACGGCAGAGGACAGTCCCACTGTTCTTCATGTTTTCTCTTTTCTGGCAGGGTCTTGAACTTGTTATATAGCTGAGGTGACCCTAAACTCTTAATTCTCCTGCCTCCACCTCCCAAGTGCTAGGATTACAGGCTAAATCACCAGACCCAGCTTGTGCCTGAGAGATCCTAAAAGTAAGGCCAAAGTATTTGCTTCTAAGTAGTTTATCTGTGTCTAAGAACAAAGCTCAAGAATGTTTGTAGAAATAGAAAACATCTACCACTAGGTAATTTCTGGCATCTAATCAAGGTTAGGAAGTCAGGAAACTGCAGTATTAATGGGGGAAATAGGTTTAATTAGAACAAATCCAGAACTAACAGACATTTTGGAATCAGCACCAGAGGATAAGATGTATACATATCACTGTAAGGTGGAATAAGTTATGATTCATCCACTCCCACAGACCATGCATCCCATTCTTAACACAGTAAACCTAGGAAAGGGAAGAGGCTTTCTTCAGCACCCCAACATTCATATTGCTCTGCTTTAATATGGCTCCATTCAGTGTTCTTTCCCCCAGATTGCCTGTCAATTTCTATTGGTGATAAGAAGGCCTGATCAGTCAATGAATCTCATGGCATTTAGAGCATAGAATCTTTCACCATTTTTTCATCTTTGCACAATTATATATAATGCTGTGTAGTATAGTGCTGTATCTGAGTTGAGTTTGTTTGAACATTACTATTGATTTCTGGGTTTACAGCCAATGAAGACCAGCTAGAGAAGCCTCACTTTGACTGTCGCAGTGTGATATTTGAACTGGATTCGTGCAATGGTAATGGGAAGGTTTGCCTCGTCTACAAACATGGGAAACCTGGTAAAGATCATTTCCAAAGCATGATTCTACAGTATGGGTGTGGTCTTCCCTGAACTTGCCTGTCAGCCATCAGTGAACAAAAAGCTCTCTGAGATGCTTTCATATCTCTTCTTTGTGCCAAGACTCAGCCCCTCTGGTCCCCTCTGAACATCTCCCACTAGGCTAATTTCTATATTCCATCTCCTGTGTGAGTCACTTTGAATAGTCCATGGGACACATGAGAAAAGCTTCAGGAATGACTCATTCTGTTCATATGGTTGTGCTTTTGATAAGCATTCAGGCCATGTGGTACCTTTTTAATACTTTTATATTTAGGCCAGTTAAGAGCAATAAAAACCTGAATTACTATACCTCAAGTCCCCACATTGAAAACCAAGAGAAAGCAGGGCTAAATGATGGTTACTGAGAGACTATGAATACCTAAACAGAAACCCCTGCCTGTTCCTACAGACTGAATCTAGAGCTGATCACATTTAAGCACTCTTCTTACCTCTTTCTGGTGGTGTGAAGAGGCATAAAGATTAGAAATTACCTCTGGAGAGAAGAGATTGTTTCCAGGTAAAGTTGCTGTAGCAAAAGACTTGGAGATGCATTGTAAACAATGATTGGAATTAGATATGAGGAAGGAATGAACGGGACAACAAAGCAGAGAGACAGATGGCTAGAAGCCATTATCATGAAAAAGTTCAACTGATTTGTGGTAATGACAGTTCTCTTTGAATGAGTTTAAGTGGTTAGCTTGTGCTCATCTCATTCAAAAGAGATGCAGCCACTTCCTCTCATGCAGAGCTTGGAAGGCTTTCCTCTCTGAGCAAAAAGGTCTGGACAGTTGTAGAAGACTAAAGAGTTGTTCAAGGCTGGTTAGGAGAGTGGTAAGGTTCAAATGAAAATGGGCAGGTAGTTTTGGAGAAGGAAGACAGTAAGTGGGAAACACCTAGGGGAAGGTGTTACAGCTTTCTAGAAAGCTAATGAGCCAGAATAGGCTAAAGGTGACAGAAATGGAAGGTCACAGACGGATATAAGTTAGGAGCTGGCATAATAGTGCCTGGGTTAGCTGACCTAGGATAGGATATATGAGCAGGATTGCAGGTGTGAGATGGTATAGACCAGTGCTTCTCAATCTGTGGGTCACAACCCCTTTGGTAGTCGGACGACCTTTCACAGGGATCACCTCAGATAATCGGAAAACAGATAGTTACATTATGATTCATAACAGTAGCAATAAAAATAATTTTATGGCTGGGGTTCACCAACATGAGGAACTGTATTAAAGGGTGACAGCATTGGGAAAGTTGAGAACCACTAGTATAGACTCTTTTACATTGGATTTTTGTTATTTGTTTTCAAAGCACTTTTGATTAGAGACCTCTTTTTTAAAAGATTGATCCTTACAGTTTCTTTCCATCAAAAAAGGAGGGAGTGCTGAGTCCACACAGAACAGAAGCATCTACTGAGATAGCCTTAATGAAATGTCTCATGGTCAAAGCCATTGTGTGATCAATCAGGAATCTATGAGTATCAAATTAATGAGAAAAAGCAGCCATGAAAGAGCAGAACTGGGGGGATAGAAGGAGAAAGAGTTTCATTTTATGCTTTAAAACCTTTCTACTTTGAGTTTCTCTTAACTTTCAATGTATATTGACATTTTAGCTAAAAGGAAAAACACAAAGCTGTCCCTTTCTTCTTATACTGTTTAGGATTAGCTCATGACACTGAGATCTGGTTCCTGGACAGAGCATTATACTGGCATTTTCTCACAGATACCTTTACTGCCTATTACCGCCTGCTCATCACCCACCTGGGCCTGCCCCAGTGGCAATATGCCTTCACCAGCTATGGCATTAGCCCACAGGCCAAGGTAAGGAGAGAACTACCAACATCCCAAAATCCGTTGTGTATCAAGAATTTCCTGTGAAAGTGTTACATTCCAAAATCCATCCGCAGTAATAGATCAAGGGGTGGAACCCATATTTTCAATAAGCAGTGATTCCATTGTTGGCTGATAGCCTCACATGATTTGGATCTAATTAAGTAATCAGGAGCAACTGGAGTGTTATTTTTAATTAAATGTCACTGAGGGCTTGGGTCCACTGTTTTTTGATTGACAATACAAACACTTAAAAGGATTAATGAGTTTCTACCTGCCCTCTGCCCCCGGTATCCATCTCCATTGGCAGGCACAGTTGTCAGTATGTATGCCCTCCTTGAGAGACTCATTACATGCATGGGGTTTTGTTGTTGTTGTTGTTGTTCTTGTTTTTGTTTTTGTTTGTTGTTGTTTTTTGCATCTTTGTGCTAACACAAATGTAGCAATTCTGCACTTTTATCTTTTCACTTAGTATCCCATATGGGTACATATAGAACTATCTTCTGCATATTACAGACTGGGCATCATTTCAAACAGGGATGCCAGGTTTATACAGCCTGCCCTGAAAATACCAAGTGATGGCTAGAACTTTTTACTGGAATGAACTGGTCTTGTCTAAAGAACAATCATAGTGATTTCTTATAGCACTTAACTAGCAAAAAATTAGAGGCTGCATTCCACCGCAGCTTTACTAGATATGGCTCATTCTTCTCATATTTTCATAAGAACAGCTTCCATGTAATCAATGCTGTGAAGTGTTTTGGTCAAACAGTGGCACAAAAGAGAAAGAAAATGTGGCTGTCCTTTTTTCCATAGCTTTCTGAGCAACTGCAGGTATTGAGTACCAGCGCACAGCTTCCCATATGAAAGTTCTGCACTGACCTCTGCCACACCACCTGGAATTTCCATGGTGGGCACCATCTGCTTTGATGGCAAGTAAGAGCACATTGTCCTCTGGTGAGCTCAGTAGTTCTCATACTGCATTTATTTTGGAGGCCTTGAAAAGCACTGGATATGCTTGACCAAGAGTTTATGGGGTCTTTCATCACTTACTGTTAGTTTTTAAGGCAGTTTTTCATAAAAACGTATAAAATCAGCATTATGTCACTGGATGTGTAGACCAGAAATGTATTAGATTTTATAGCTTTTTGAATTTTGAAATGATCATGTATACTTTACCAGCTGACAGTTAAAAAAAATGTGGGTTAGTGATGGTCAGTTTGTAATGTCTGTCCTATGTGCCCCTGCTCTCGGCACATTTCCCTGCCAGGCTCTGACTCTTTCTCACTTCTGCCTTACAGCAATGGTTCAATATGTACAAACCCATCACCTACAACAACACAAGCCTGTTCACAGAAGAGACTGACTCCTTTGTGAATAAGCTGGACCCCAGCAAAGTGTTCAAGAGCAAGAACAAGATCTTAATCCCCAAAAAGAAAGGGCCTGTGCAGCCTGCCAGTGGCCAGAAAGGACCCGGGCCCTTAGCTCCTCCTTCTGCTAAACCTTCCTCTGGCTCTGGAAACCCTGTTCGAAAATAAACATCCCATCAGCTTCACAGCAGTGATATCAACACACAGATGCCCTGGGGTGGCCCCATCCTCAGACACTTTGTCAGGCATTCTCCTGGGGACCAAAGCCTTAGCCAGGAGTTGGGAAGACCACATAAATTCTCCCCAGGAGTCCTTTCCTCCACAGGTTGTGCCAGCCCCATCTCCAAAACCAGCTAAGACTTTCAGATGTGTCTAGAGATGTTTTGTTTTGTTTTGTTTTTACATTTATACCAATCCTTAATGTCTTAGCAGTAATTAGGTCCTCCCAAATAAACCCATGGCTCAACTCATGAAACATCAGTAACAACTAGTCATGTGACCATCTCAGTTATGAAAATTTTATACCCTCAGTTTCATTAGCCACATTTCGATTATGCACGTGATAGTGGATTCCATATGGGATAACACAGAGACGGGGAGCATTTCTGTCATAGAAAGGTTGCATGCGAACATTTTCATACTGTCAATGTATAATGTTAATACTTTAGCTTTATAGGCTATATGTTTTGAGAAGACACTTTCAAAGACACAGTCTTGTGTTTTTTATGACCTATACCACAAACACATCTCACTTAAGTCATTTATTTTTTTTAATTTACTGTAAAAACCCTTGTTCCTGATCATTTCCTGTTTCCAGCTTTGAATGGATATTTCTACGTTTGCCAATACCAACTTTTTAGAGATCGACTCATGCTGTATTTTATCTGTTAAAGCCAGTCTGTTCACAAGAACTCTTAGCTATTCTGCTTATTCACAGTTGGGAGCTGTCTCTCCCATCTACCTCTGTTCTAAGCAGTACCCTGCCTGGAACAGCATGGGTGCCAGGAGGCCATTGTAAGTATGTCCTGTAATTCAGAAGAAACATGGTGGTATTAGACACTGAGCCATCCCACAGGTTTATCTTCTGTTAAATATTAGGCATATAGCAAAATTTCTATAAAGAAATTACTCTGACTTTCAGTTATGAATATCTGATTCCTTCCTCTGCAGTCCTGGCAGTGGGAAACCCCAATGTTCTTAATGGCTGCAAGTTTTGTACTGATATTCCAGAGGTAGAAAAATAAAGAATTCTGAGGAAGGGGAGACTGCACACACCCTTTCCCATTGGCTAGCATATGCTTTCTTGATATTTTCTACCAGTGGTTGTCTATCCAGGCTTTGTGTGCTGCCTCTACCTACTAGTCACACTAGGCTTCTCTTTTCTTTTGTGTGATGGGAGCTACAGGGTAGTCTCTATCTACCTGCACTCCTCTGACATCACTTTGAATATTTATGAACATTTCAGATTCTTGTTTGGGGGGCTGGAAAGATGGTTTAGCAGTTAAGGGCATGCACTGTTCATGCAGAGAACCCAAATTCATCTTTAGCACCCACATGAAGCAGCTCACAGCCACCTGTAACTCCAACTCCAGGGGACCCAAAGTGCCCTCTGGCCTCCACAGGAACCTATGCACATACAAAGAATAAAAAGACTTGAAAAACGTAATTTGTTGTTGTTGTTGTTGTTCATTATAATGATACTCAGGAAGGGGGTGGGGTCTTCAGTCTTTGTCTTAGGATCTCTATTGCTGTGAAGAGACATCATAACCATGGCAACTCTTATAAGGAAACATTTCATTGAGATGGCTCACTTCCAGTTTTGAAGAGGTTCAGTCCATTATCATCATGGCGGGGAGCATGGTGGTGTGTAGGCAGACATGGTGCTGGCTACCTCTTGATCAGAAGACAACAAAAAGTGGTTTGTGACACTGGGAGTAGCTTGAGCAAAGGAGACCTCAAATCCCACCCCTACAGTGACATACTTCCTCCAACAAGGCCACACCTCCTAATAGTGCCACTCCCTATGAGCTTATGGGGCCAGTTACATTCAAACTACCACAGTCTTTCTCCTCCTACCACTTCCATACCGCCAGGAAATCTAAGAATTAGTCATCAAGGATTGGCAGACTGCCTGGCTGCATCCACATTTTTTAATAGTTCAGATACTGAAAGGTAAGTGCTCCAGTGTATTTGGGAGCACACAGAGCTCCATGTTAGCAGTGTATTCCAATGTTTTAAAACATGCTGATACATGATCCTAGTTTATGTTTATCCAAGACATGATCTGTCTCTATAACCCAGGCTGGCCTCAACTTGCATCTGTCCTGCCTCCATTTTTCCAATGCTGGAATCGGGGCATGTACCACCATACCTGTCCACTTCCAATGGAAAAGTGTTTAAAATGACATCAATCTATCTTTTGAAGCAAAAGCAGCTTAAAACCATATAACATTCAGTGTGGCAAAAAAATTATGTGTAACTTGATGATATGACTGTTATGACTGTGTCAGATTATCCATAATTTAGGAGATAACGTGAACCCTTTTTAAATGATTTATTGCACTTGAACATTTAAAAATGTGTAACAATTTCCAAGGAAATCCAACAATACCAGGCCATCATTTGTCTGCTTTTGTGTTACAATTAGAAGCAATCACATTATCTCCATGTAGTAGGTATCCTTCAGTTGGTATTTGTGGAGCTCTTGAATTTGTTAGCACAAATGAAGCACCAAAGGAGTGGTGAACAATACAAGCATCTTCTCTGCTCATGTGCATTCTTATTTGTATCATCATACTGCCCTTAAAGAACACACGAGGCCAGAATTAAGCAGAGCAGTAAATCAAGTGAAGCCCTGTATAGGTGGCCCTGTACAAACGCATAGGCCACTCACCCAGGGAAATGGCTCTTCTAAGAGAAAAAGGGGCACTTCTAGCAAAGTCTTAACATGGAAGATGAATGAGTTAAATGGAAAAAAAACATGATGCTGATGTTTTTAAAAATGCAGTTAAGTCAAGTGGTGGTGGTGCATGGCTTTAATCCCAATACTTGGGAGACAGAGGCAGGCAGATTGCTCAGAGTACAAGGCCAGCCTGGTCTACAAATTGAGTTTCAGGACAGCCAAGGCTGTTACACAGAGAAACCCTGTCTCAAAAAAAACACTCACAAAAAAAGTAAAAAATAAAACAAAAACAAAGCAAAAAAAACCTTTTTAAAAAGTGCAGGTAAAATGTTAGTATATGCTATACAAGAAACTTAACTGCCCAGGAAAAAAATCCCTGTTTTAGAGTCACAAAATGAGAACAGAACTGAACACCTCATGCTGTACTGATGTAGCTAGTATCACGTACCACACACAAAGTGTCACGTCATCCTGCTTGTAGGGAGGTAGTCAGGCCAAAGACAAGGATGAAAGGGTCCAGCTAGTATGCACACAATAGCCTATAGAATCTAATGCTTAAAGCTGCGATCTCTAGACTTACAGATGTGTACCAAAATCACTGGTATCACATGGAAAATAAGATCCTTGGATCTCAGTTCAGATCTACAAAATCAGAATTGCCAAGAAAGATTCCAGGTTTCAGGATTCTCTCTCTCTCTCTCTCTCTCTCTCTCTCTCTCTC
>LOJH01081745.1:2250-17607 GCA_001685095.1 Ellobius talpinus
TTTTTTTAAAAAAGAATCAAACCAGTTATGCAACCTCAAAATTTCATGGGTAACAGCACCTCTAAAATCAGCTGAGTGTCACGTTGGCTCTTCCCAAGCCCCTATGACTATAAGGGAGGCTTGGCAGCCATTCAACAAAGCCAGCCCTACTCTGTGCCTTGGGGTCTTCCTCTGAGGTAGCAAAGGGATTGAGGTCTTCTTTTTGGGTGTTGGGAAGGTCATAGGCTGTGTCTATCTGCTGGTGCGCCAAAACATCAAACCACGTGGGTCTCCTCAAATCTACTTCTCCCCTGGTCTTTGCAGCCTTCCTTCAGCTAGCTGGTCAGGCTACTTTTTAGAATATCCTCCCTTCCTCTGCGTCACATCCATAAGTAATCCCAGAAGCCACCATCCTTCCGTTCCCCATTGCCATCATGCTCCTGCCACCATCTTTCCTGCCACCACATCCTGGCTGCTCTGCAGACAGGCTGGTTTGCTGTGACCTTGAGAACCTTGCTTGTGGTCCTTCTTCCAGAAGCATTTCCCCAGACCTCTGTCTGCTCACATCCTCCTCCTGCAAGCCTGCCTCCACCACCATCTCTTCTGCTTTGGCCTCAGCTGGTATGCCCCTTCCCCTCTATAGCGGTACCCGCTTGGGAATAGCCAAGGTCCCATGGTGGCGTTTGGAGATACTGTTGTCCATGGCACACACCCACCCAGGGCCACTCACTTCTCCAGTCCACATTACATGCTCCAGCACACCTGGACAGTCCCCTTTCCTTGTCCATGCCCATCTGTTCTGCTCTTTTCTCTGCAAACAACTGATTTCATCATGGAGCTTATAACTGTGTGAGGCCAGATCTGGGTAGGCCATGATGTGTTGGCACTCTGGGCACCCAGTGGTAAGAAAGGAGTGATTAGAAGTGTACCTTGTGATCACCCACTGTAGAGCAAAACTGAGTGGTCCTTCCTGAGGTGGTAAGCTCCACAAACAAGGGCTGTTTCTCCTGTTGTGGTCTCTGATGTGTCTGCAGTACACACCAGACTTGGTGTCCATGGATGACCCACGAGCAGAGCCTGGCACACGTATGGCCCCTCGTATACATCTCTTTCTTTTTAAAAAAATATTTATTTATTTATTATGAATATAGTGTTCTGTCTGCATATATGCCTGCAGGCCAGAAAAGGGTGCCAGATCTCATTACAGATGGTTGTGAGCCNTGCTGGGAATTGAACTCAGGACCTCTAGAAGAGCAGCCAGTGCTCTTAACTGCTAAGCCATCTCTCCAGCCCTCTCTTCTTCTTATTTCTTATGGTTGCATGCTTTCCATGACTCAGGCTCTCAGCACACTCTTTGCCATTGTCTTAGTCAATACTGTATTGCTCTGAAGAGACACCATGACCATGGCAACTCTTGTGAAGGAACACATTGAATTGGGGCTGGCTTCCAGTTCAGAGGTTAGTCCATTATCATGGTGGGAAGCATACTGGCACACAGGCAGACAGGATGCAGGAGGAGGAGCCTAGAGTCGACATCTGGATTGGCAGGCAGCAGGAAGAGAGCAACACTGGGCCTGCCTTGAGCATTTGAAACCTCAAAGCCCACCCCCACAGTGACACACTTCCTCCGACAAGGCCATACCTCCTAATAGTGCCACTCCCTATGAGAGTATACGGGGGCCATTTTTATTCAGACCACCACAGCCACGCTCTGGTCAGTGTGGCAAAGTGGGAAGAGCACTGGGCACAGAGCCTGAGACCCTCTCTGAGCCCCATGCTGGCTATTATGAGTTTTGTGTCTCTGGGCAAGTTACGTAACTCTCCGAGATTTTGCTTCCTCATTTGTCAAGTTGTAACGAAGTCTGTTTCTGTTCCTATGCTGCAAGCTGCTGGGATGGATAGATATGATACTATGTTAAAATGTATTATAGATGGCCCTGTAAGATGGAGAGTCAATTGATTTTTACCATAGCTGACACTCTTATGCTGGCTACAAGGAGCCTATTATTCAGTGGCCATCGGGGCCTTCCTGTTCTTCCCGTACAGCCTTCATTTCTTACACAGGCATCTCAAGAAGAGAAAATGAGATGGCAACAAGCAATGTGTTTCACTGAACAGGCTTTGAGCTTAAAATTCTGACACTGTGCTCAGCCCAGTAGTAATAAATTTTTCTGCCTTGAGTGGTGCTTCTCAGACACGCACCAAGGAAAAATAATTAAAGAAAAGCCCAATGAAAAAGAGATCATAAAGGAGAAGATGGATCATAAATCACCAGTGTGACCCACTGCCGTCCTCAGGCTGAATTCGATAGCAAGGACCCTGGATTTTAGAATCTGACGGCAGGATTCTTGCAATATAACCTTGTTCCTATGAATGGAATATTAAAAGGCACAGGGCCGTGTATGTAATCATGTGAGCAAACAGGAGAGCAGGGAGAACTGGAGGATGGTCTCCTTCTGCATTCACAGAGCAGCCAGGAGCGGAGCCCGGGGGTACCCTCCACCTTGTTGCCTTTGAGTCATCGCTCCTGACAGTTGGCAAGGAACCTGTGCCTATAAATCTGCAACATCAAAGATGCCTGGCCTGGGCATCCAGCTGAGACAGTGAACTCTGTTCCAGAGTGGGGCTCAGAGCCCTTTGGAGATGCGGAGATACCACAAGCAAATGAATAGAAATACTATTCACCTAGCGATATATTTAATCACAATCTTTTTGTTTCCTTTTTGGCTCTTTCAGAAAGTCACCCGTCTATCCCGAGTCAACAGTTCCTCTGCTTGCTCACTCAGCAATTATTCGTTGAATCCTTTCTTGCTCTGGACAGTATTTTAGGCCTGAAGAATACGGTGAAGAGTAGCCAGGTGCTTTGCCCACGTACCGTTCACGGTGTAGAGATGCCCATCTGACAGATAAGGGAATAAATAATGTAATTTCAAAATGTGATAAGCCTCCTCCAGGAAAAGGCGGTGGTGGCACGAGGCTTATTCTCATCCCAAAGGAGGGCAGTTGGAAGGGGCAATCAAGAAAGGTGATGGATCTACATAGGGGAGCCAGCTTGCGGTAGCCTGGCAAAGGTCTGCTCGGGGAGCAAGGAAGAGCCTGAAATGGAAGGGGTTAGTAGAAGGTGGAGAGAGAGAGAGAGAGAGAGAGAGAGAGAGGCTTAAGAGCAGCAGGTCAGGTCGTGCAGAGCACTGAAGGCCTCTAAGGAGTGTTCCTGGCTGCTGGGCTGCTGGTTAGGGTAGTTTCCAAGATGTTTAAAGCAGAAGAAGTGTAATGTTCCCGTTTTCCTTGCGAAAAACCCCTCTGGCTGTGGGAAGGATGGGCCACTGGAGGGGAGAAGGAAGCAGGCACACATGCTGTTGTCATACTATAAAAATGAGGATTTGGTATTTGAAGCCTGCGCCGGAGGCGTGGCTAGTGAGCTAAGAGCCTGGATTTGTGATGTATTTGGAGGTAGAAAATGAGTATTGCTGATGGAAGTCACACACAAACTGGAAAGGAAAAATCAAGTCTGTCTCCTGGGGTTCTGGCTGCCGCAGCTGGGTACAAAGTCACGAAGAGCTGGAGGGAGTCTGGTTGGGAGTGCACATATGCAGTGAGCAGTTCTGTCTTGGGTGCACAAGGTTCGAGCGTCTAGCAGACCTCTGAGTGGAGGTATTGGGTTGGCAGTCGGACAAGAGGTATGAGTTTGGAGAAGAATTCAGAATAAGAAGTGAAGAGTTGGTGTTTGATGGAGAGCAGTAAACCAGAACCAGACAGACAAACGCGTATCATTCTCTCTTACATGTGGATCCTTGCTTTGTATCTTTAAGTCTGTGTTTTTAGCTTGGAAGCCAGGAAACTAAAAAGGGGCCATGGAAGATAGGGCAGAACTTCAGCAGAAACTTTAGGATACAGGTTAGACATGAAGCGGAGAAAAGGAAAAGTGGAGGTGTTTATAGGTGGGGGAGGGGATAACAGGATATTGTTAAGGTAGGGACAGGTTAAAGGATAGCTGATACTAAGGATGTCTGAAAAGGACATGTTAAAATCTGTTATTTTATAAGCATATGTAGACATTAAAAAAGAGTTTAGTTGGAGTTGCTCTATACAAGGGGCTAATGCTTCTCCACAAGCATTAAGATAACAAACAGAAAGTCCAGCCATACGTGTGGGATACCCTTCTTTTGAGTTGTTGGTCAGAGAGCTCTCAAAGGTCCCCAGAACAATACAGACTGTTGTCATTGGTCTTGGCTGCCCACCAGAACTCGATGGTAAGGCCATACTGCTGCGAACACCACACGTGCTGGGCACAGCACATGGGGCAATCAGGCTGATACTGAATGAAATCTTCCTTCCTGCTTGACAGCTTTCATGGTGTCAGAAAGTGCTACATTGGTGGAGAAAAAAAAGCCAGACTTACCTGGTTGTGAACTCTGCAAGCTATAATAATTACTCACCTGGTAAGATATTATTAATATAATAGTGATATGAATGTTAAGGGGGTGCCCAATAGACTTCTAATTAGATTTAAGGGCTGCCCCACAGGGAGATAGTTCATGCCTAGTACTATAAACCTGACCATGAAACTGTGGCCAGGAAGGTCACAGGCCCTAAGAGAGAACCCACTACTGTTATCTGATGCAATGATGGTGCAGCAAGCTGCCTTCTGCTCACCCTTGGACTCACAGATCAGTACAGCTCTCACACCTCATCACAAATGCTTCCTTTCGCAGTGGATGATGGTGAACAGAGACTCATAGCTGGTCAAAGAGCAGAGAATAAGTGACCCTGGAGTGGTCAGCCCTAAATGGGACATCTATAGCCCATCTCTTTCTCTAAAAGTTCAGTGAGCATGATGGGAGAGGAAGCAGAAGAATTCAAATTGAGGAAGACAACTGCAAAACAGCCTTCTGGACATAACAGAGGCTATTGTACTCATGAACTTAAGCTGTGGTTGGTCAAACAAGCCCTGCACGTGATCAAGCCAGTCAACTTTCCAGTGTGGATGGTGTAGGGGATCCCAAGGGCCTAGCCCTAACTGAGAGGCTATTGGCAGTTGATGGCGTCTAGAGAAGGGAGAGTCATTTTCTTCAGGCATGCAGTCCCTGGTAGGTTAGCCATGATTCAGTAAAGAAGAGGGTGGCCGATAAGGGATGAGTGACATATATGGTCCTCGGACATGCTTCAGGAGGCAGGCAGAGTTAGCGGTTCAAGTCTTGGGTCTCTACCTGGAGAAGGGATGCTGGAGGACAATGGCAGGGCATGTGGTACCAAGATCAGCGATTTTAAGTTTTCAATTAATGTTGACCTAAATTAATTACTTTATCTTTACAAGATAAAGGCCAAGTTTCTTCTTTCCCATGTGGATATCCATTTTTTTCTGACACCATCTCTATATCATATATTCTTGCTGTCCTTATCAAAAGTAGTCAGTTCTGTATCTGTGGGTGTATTGCTAATCTTTCAGTTATGTTGGTCTATGTGTCTCCTTTAGTGCGAGCCCCATGCTATTTCCATCCTATAGCTCTGGAGTATAATTAGAAGCCAGGAAATGTAGTGCCTCCAACTTCGCTTTTTTTCCTCAAAATTGCCTTAGCTATGCAGATCTTTTTGTAGTTACATGTGAATTTTAGGTTTCATTTTTCTACTTCTGTGAAAAAAAAGTTGGAATTTGGATAGGGTTATATTGAATCTGTATATTATTAATTCTTCCCACCTATAAACAAGTATTTTTCTGTTTGCTCTGTGGTTTTTGATGTTTTGTGTTTTGTTTTGTTTTTATTGAGACAGGATCTTGATATGTAGTCCTGGTTGTCCTGGAACTCCTAAGAGCTCCACTTGCCTCCAGGCCATACTGAGTTAGGGAGCCTTCCTCTGCTACATACTCGCCACAGTGATGTGTTACCTCAGCACAGACCCAAAAGCAATGGGTCTACCTGAATACTGACTGGAACCTGTGAAACTTTGGGCCCCCAAAATCCTTCCTCTTCCTAAATTGTTTATCTCCAGGATTTTGTCCTAGTGACTGAAAACTTGTCCTTATGATTTCTAGATGCCTAAGACCATGCTGATGCTGATGGTGATACTGCTGTCTGTTGTGTGACAAAAATCTTCCTGGGGAGATGCAACATACATGTCTACTCACCCCAGATAGAGAAGCCACCACAGACCAAAGGAAAGGAAACACCAAAGTCCAACTTGTTGAACCAATGAGTTTTACTGAGGTTACTTACAGGAATATGGGTAAGGTTACTTACAGGAGCAGAAATGATTCAAAGGCCAATGCATCACTTACTGGCTGGCTTCATGTGTCAACTTGACATAAGGTAGAGTCATTAGAGTGGAACGAGCCTCAGCTGAGGAAATGCCTTCATGAGATCCAGTTGTAAGGCATTTTCTCAATTAATGATCAATGAGGGAAGGCCCTGCCCATGGTGGGTGGTGTCATGTCTGGGCTGGTGGTCCTGGGTTCCATAAGAAAGCAGGCTGAGCAAGTCATGATGAGCAAGCCAGTAAGCAGCTCCCCTCCATGGCCTTTGCATCAGCTCTTGCCTCCAGGTTCCAGCCCTGCCTCAGTTCCTATTCTGACTTCCCCAACGATAGATTATGATCTGGAAGCGTAAGCCAATAAACGCTTTCTTCTCCAACTTGGTTTTTGGTCATAGTGTTTCTTCACAGAAATAGAACCCCTAAGACAATCACCAAGGCCCACCCCTGCATGGGTGACAACTCACAAAGATGGGAACCTGGAGAACCTTGCACAGCCTGCAGGCAGCTCAACAGGCTGGAGAGTGACCTTTTCAAGTGACTCTGCTCTAAACCTTTTCCAGGCAGCTGGATTTGTTTCTGTTTCTTCCAGGNTTTGCAGGTCAGGTTTCTTTAGTTTGAGAGGGATTCCTAGCTTTTATTTCTTATTCTGGTAATGAGAGTCCAGTTTCAGGGACTTCTTAGGGCTATTTTAGTTGTTTATCTTCCTGTTTAAGGAGCTTCTTGTAGGATGGGTTGTTTCCATCTCAGAGGACACTGTGCCACAACACTGTCCTTTCCGTTCTTCAGAAGACTGTGTTCTCTTCCTTGTATCCCCAGTGGACCAGACAGAATGTGCTAGTAAGAGTCAAAATGAGAATGAGGGGGCCTCGGATGTAGTTCAGTGGTACAATAATTGCCTAGCATGGATGAGGTCTTGGGAGGAAAAATAAGAAAGAAAAAAAAACATTATCAGGAATACTGACACACACTTATAATCCTTGCACTTGGGAGGCTGAGTCAGGAGGATCATGAGTTTGAGGCAGCTTGGACACATAGAGAGACCCTGTCTCAAAAAACAACCAACCAACCAAACAAACAAAAACAAAAACAAACAAAAAAGATTAGAATAAGGCTCGAGAGACTGTCTGGAGCAACTCAAGTGAGTGTCCCTAGTCTTAATCACTGGGCAGTAGGTACACAATCCACTGCTTGTCATCAAGACAGTGGGAGCCAGGCTCTTCCAGCTTTGCTTTTTACTTCCAGAAGCAAGTACAATCCTGCAAGAGTGGAGGTGCAGGGAGGTTGGAGAGAGGAGAGGAAGAAGAAAGCTGAGGTCTTGGTGAGTTGCCCTTTAGCATTCTGAAAGCATGTGCAGCAGAATGTCCATGCCAGTGAACTTCAGGCACCGGGTAGCAGGTCAGCTGGCCAAGGTCTTGCTAGATGATGCGGGGCAGCAGGTCAGCTGGCCAAGGTCTTGCTAGATGATGCAGGGGAGCAGGTCAGCTGGCCAAGGTCTTGCTAGATGATGTGTTCCCTCCCACCTTTGGCTAGCGAAGTAATACTTCTCAAGGAATAAGAGAATCCCATGAAGCTGAGGCAAGAAAATGACTTGGATTTTAATAAGGGAATAAAGGTGGACTCATAGAATTTCCAGATGTTTGTCACAAAAGAGCTTTGTCCCTGTCCCCAAAATGGTGGCAACAGTTTTCAAAGCTGAGTTGGTCATTAGGGAGTATCTTAGCTAGGGTTTCAATTGTTGTAAAGGGACATCATGACCACGGCAACTTTTATAAACAAAAACGTTTAATTGAGTGTTGACAGAGGTCTCTGTCCTGTCCAGTTCCACAGCCATTTAATCCCAAAGAAACACACAGAAGCTTTCATAAATTATAAACTGTTGGCCTGTTAGCTCAGGCTTCATATTAATTAACTCTTACATCTTACACTAACCTGTAATTCTTGTCTGTGTTAGCCACATATGGCTTGGTACCTTTTTTCAGTGAGGCATTCTCATCTTGTGTCCTCTGCATCTGGGTGATGACTGCCGACTAAGCCTTTCCTCTTCCCAGAATTTTTCTATTCTAGTTGCTCCACCTTTTACTTTCTGCCTGACTACTGCCCAATCAGCATTTTATTAAACCAATACAAGTGACAAATCTTTACAGGGTACAAGACCATTGTCCCACAGCAATTGAGGCCAGCTTTAGTTTCAGAGGTTTAGTCCATTATTATCCTGACAGGAAATATGGTGGCATACAGGCAGGCATGGTGTTGGAGAAGGAGCTGAGAGTTTTACATCTTGATCTGCAGGCAATGGGAAGTGAACTATCTACCACACTGGGCATAGCTTGAGCATATAGGAGACCTCAGAGCCCGCCCCCACAGTGACACACTTCCTCCAACAAGGCCACACCTNACCAATACAAGTGACAAATCTTTACAGGGTACAAGACCATTGTCCCACAGCAATTGAGGCCAGCTTTAGTTTCAGAGGTTTAGTCCATTATTATCCTGACAGGAAATATGGTGGCATACAGGCAGGCATGGTGTTGGAGAAGGAGCTGAGAGTTTTACATCTTGATCTGCAGGCAATGGGAAGTGAACTATCTACCACACTGGGCATAGCTTGAGCATATAGGAGACCTCAGAGCCCGCCCCCACAGTGACACACTTCCTCCAACAAGGCCACACCTCCTAATAGTGCCACTCTCGGTCAAGCATTCAACACATGAGTCCATGGGGATGCATACCTATTCAAACCACCACAGGGAGTAAGTGAGATGGGGCAGATACAGGTGAGATCATTGGAGAACTGGGAATTTAAAGCAGTGAGGACCAGGTAACCTAAGTGAGCATGTTTCTGGTTTAGAGGTAAAGGAGGTGGGTCTGTTCTATTTTAGAATCTGTGCTGCTGTTATGCTTCACCATTCCATGGAGTAAATTAGTGAACAGACAATCAGATTTGTAAACCATGGCAAAATACATACAACATAAAATTCACCAGCCCAACACTTTTTGCATGAACACCTCAGTAGGATAAGTGGGGCACTAGGGTGTTTCCACGGTTGCACAATCATCACTAATACTGTGGCACATTTTCATTTTCCAGAATTAAACCTATATATAGTAAACAAATAATGTCCTGTCCCCCTCCCTGGCTCTTGGAAACCACCATTCTACTTGTCTGTATGATTTTGACTATATTAGGAGCATCATATAGGGAAGATATCATGTAATATTTGTCGCTTATTTCCCTAGCACAGTGTCCTCAAGGCTCACCTGTGTTGGAGCATGTGTTGGAATTTCCTTCACCTTTTAAAGTTGAATAAATAGTTTACTCCATTGATATACCAATTTCTGTTCATCCACTGATAGACACTTGTGTCCATTCTACCTGGGCTTCTGTGAGCTGTGCCACTGTGAACGTTGGTATGCAGATATCTACAGCTATCTGTTCATGTCTGTTTGATGTCATTTGATTTAATTAAAATAGATTAATTACTAAAACAAGTAAATAATGTACAGTTTTGAGTCATTCAAATTGATAAATCAGAAGAATAGGTTCTATAGAAGCTAAAGAATCATTGGAAATGTTCTCTCTTCTGTGATGTTCCCTCGACATTAGGTGTAGGGACGCTGCTGCAGATGTATCAATTTGGCTTAGGCACCCTATGGTCAAATCATCTACATTTTGACCAGTTGTGGGTTTCTATGGTCACAACCTTCGGCTCTAAAATGAGCTTCTTTGATGAGAAGTGAGGGCTGCTCTCACCTGTGGCTAGAAAGGTAACTACTCAGATTGCACTTGGACATTAGTTTTGGACAGCAGCTGTAGTAGGTTCTCCCTGAGGGTTCAGGACCTTGCCATCCATATGGGCTTGGCTGGGTTTACAGTAGTAGGCATGACTTCCCTCCAAAAGAGTGGGGCTTTTAAGTCCATTTAGGTAGCTGTTAGTTACCCCGAAGATATAAGTGCTGCCCTTGCTCCCTTGGGGTTATCTTGCCAGGATGGTCATTGTCGTGGATCATAAGCTTTATAGCTAGGTAGGGCTTTTCTCCCTTGGCACCTTCTGTTAGAGAGCCCTCAGGGGAGAGGCTCCCAGGTCAGTTCCAGCTCAGGTCCTCCAAGTCCCATGTGGCATCTTCATCAATAGAGTCTTACCTTCAAGTTCTGGGAGGCCACCAAGGACATTGGCGATAACATGGAAGTTTCCTAGGCTTTCCATACCAACAACTGTAGGGGAGGTGTCCCATGCCTGGTGTTAGGATTTTGTTAAATGGTCTATATTTTTTTGTTGGGGGGTATTATTACCCAAAGTGTCATAACTTTTCTTTGAAATCATATGTCTGTGTGTGTATATTATGTATTTTAAGTAAACATAAAATGACATGTTTCCCTGTAATTTTTTAAAAATATCCTTGTGTCATTTATCCCTCCTGCCTCCTTCAATTCTTGTTGCATAGGAACATGTTATTGTCAAAGGAAAAATAAGCCCATTGTTCTTTTCTGCTACTGACAGTTTCTAGAACAATGGGAAGCAGGGACCTGATATTTTCTAATCATCATGAGCCAAATGCTGTGCAGAGCCCTTTTATAGTCTTTTTTATATATCTGATATCACTTAATTCTCCAAATAGCCCTAGGAGGTAAGCTGTCTCATTCCATTTTATAGATAAGGCCCAGATTGGAAACCTGCCAGAAGGCCCATGGAGGAAATGACAAATCCCTGGTGCCAACTGAACTGAGCTGAGCAGAAGCCAGGCCTAGGCATCTCAGACTTAGGAGTGAGATGGCTGTGACTTGGTCGTAGCCCCAGTTTTGTCTCTGCAGGTCTCACTCGAGGCTCCTATGATGCTTCTACTGATTGCTATTGGTCAGGAGAGCATCTTGAGCTGAAAGCTTCTGCCACTCTGACCATCAGGCAGTTTCTGGGGTGTGATAATGTCATTGCCCAAAAAGTAGGTCTTAGCGTGGCTTTGAATTGTGTGACCTCATATCATCTTTACCTGCCACCATGAGGTCACCAGGCAAATCTTGTCTTTGTCCCATCAAACTCTTCATAAATGGTGTTGCTGGGCTCCTCCTGCCCAGAGCATGGTGATTTCCAATAGATAAAGGATGAGTTAGCATTTGCTTGGTTGAAAGATTTTTATGAAGTCTTTTGAAAGCACCCGAATTTTTAGTGAGCAAGTTGGGGCAAACAACTCCCTACAGCCAAGGCAGTGAAGTGAAGCATGAATTGTCCCTGGGCCAGTAAAAAGCCCTCTGTTCTCTTAGGAGCCCTTGGGGAGGCTTAGAGGATTCTGGTCAGGAGCATGGCATCAGAAAGTGGCATTTGGATTTGACATCTGAACAGCGCTCAGGTGTCATCCTCAGGAGATACTATGAATGGGTCTGGCTGCTTTAGACATAGATATTTTGATGTACATACCCCATTTTCCTTTATATTCCTTTACAGGAAGTTGCCACACAGAAAGGTCTTTAAGGATAAGTTGGACCACCCTCCTTCCCTCTCGTAGGAAACACTGAGAGGTGATCTAAAGATATAAAAAGTTGCTGGCAACACTGGCTAGATGTGGGCTGGGTATCCTGATTTCATTCTTAGGCACAATGACAAGAGCCAGGAGAATATAGTCAGGTCATTCTGTGTTCAGCATCTAGTACTAGCACTTACTGTATTACCCGAGACAAATTACTGAGCCTCCATGGGCCTTACATGCGTGCAGGTGACCTTAGAGGAGGGCGCTGGATCCACTGGAACTGGAGCTATAGGTAGTGACGAACTACCCTACCTGGGTGGTGAGAACTGAACTTGGGTCTCTGGAAGAGCAGTAAGCATTCTTAACTGCTGTGTCATTTCCCCAGTCCCAGTTATTTATCAAATGAGGATATTAACATTTAGTTAGGGGCAGTGGGTGGGATCTCTGAGCTGCTGTTGGGAAGTTGGAAAGGTGTGGTCAGGAAGTAGCATAGGAACAGACATACCAGCGAGGTAGGAGGAAGATAGTCACCCCCATGAACCGGCATAATAGTTTAAGAATGGATTTGACAGGCCCACCTGGTGCCACTTGGACCACACGGGTGAAAGACACCCACAGGCCAGCCTGGGTTCTCACAGTTCAGACTGGCTGAAGGCATCCACAGGCCTGCTTGGCACCACAAGGCAGGTGCCATTATGATGAGCAAATATGTGGTGGAGAAATGGGAGAGAGAGAAGCAGAGCAGTTCATGTGCTGTAGAACTGAAGAAGCAAAGGTGGTAAAGAACAGGCTGATCTGGATGGCCTGCTTGCCACTTGGGGCCAGGCTGCTGCTAGAGGCCATGTCTGGGACCTTGGATCTGGGTTGACATTCATGGCCTGTGTTACCATGAGGGGAGGAGGGAAGGTGCATAGGAACTATGCATGATGAAATCTGAGGGCCATGATAAGCCAGCCCCACCCTTCTTTGGCCCTGGGTTAGGTGGCCCTGCCCCTCACTGAACACTGCAGCTGGAGAGCTGCCCCCTCCCTCCAGAGATGGTCTCGCCCATCACCACCTGGCCCTTGACTGAGGGGGACAGCTTTAGCATTCCGGACTGACCAGCTCAGCTACCACCCAGGCCCACATCCTGGGCCTTGGGTTGGCCCACCCTAATATCTACCATCTATGACCTGCTGGAGCACGTGAAGAGACTGGTCCTGTGGAACAATAGCAGAAGGAGCTCTATGACTCAGGGCAATAGCAGGGTATCTGAAAGGAGTTTCGGTGAGGGTCTAGTGATGACGGCATTCGAGGAGCCTTGAATCAGACCAGTGACTCACTGGATGCTGCTCATTGGACAAAAGGCTACACCGTGTGACACACCACAGCTCCTAAAGGTACTAGGACAGATGGAGAGGTGTTGGAGAGGAGGGAAAGATGGAGGAGCCAGGTGGTTGTGTTTTCATTATTTTGTGGGGGATTTCTTTGGGAGGGGTACTCTATGGTGAGGAGTGGACATGAAGGGACTGGGAGTAGAGTGGGATTGGGGTACATGATGTGAAATTCCCAAACAACCAATGAAGAATTATGATGTCTATAAGAATGGGTTTGAGACCAGGAAGAGCAGAGTATAAATTCTGTCCCTCTACATTGTGTAGAATAGAGTGAGTTAGCTAGCTACTAAAATCTCTTTCCAGTGTGGGTTGGGGAAAGCGATTACAACTGTTCTTGTCCATGATGCTGAAAGCCATGACATAAGAACAACAAGAGTTGTTGAGGATAGTAGAATAATGCATATAAAACAATTAATTACACATTACAATTAGTATACAATAAATATTAGCTATTATTACCTTCATTATTATCAGCACATCATTAGTGTAATTGTGTTATTATCAAAAGCATTGAAGAGGAGACTATTCAGAAGGGTAGGGGCTTACTTTTGTTTCTTATCTAGGTTTAAGGCGTCCAACAAAGCCTTGAGGAGAGTAAAGCCATTGTTGGGGAGATATTCAATTGTCTTCTGACCACAAAGCAAATCTGGCCAATGGTGTGCTTCAATTATTCATTTCTCTAAGGGGAGCAATGGGAGGGGTCTAGGGTCTAAGAGTATGGAGGGAAAAGTCTTTCTCAGGGAACCCAGAGGCATGGGGAATAAACACCCTCCCCCATACCAAACAAATCAAGGCTCAAGACTTAAAAATCCTTTATGTAGAACACAACAATGCAGCTTGAGAACCATGTGAGAACTACCATAAAGAATTGAATTGAAGTAATAGGACGAGGGCAGAGACAAAGTGATTGAAAGATGCATTAAAATTACATCCTGGGAGAGAAAGAATACACGTCAGACATAGGCAACCCAAGAAAGTAAAACAGCATAAAAGGTAGATGATAAAATACCCATGAATAAATTGCTTAGTGTGGGATTCCAGAGATACAGTCTTCAGCAGAATAATAAATACAGATTAAATGAAAGTACCCTGCATGGGTGAGTAATGATCCTACTGGAAACTGTGAGTTATTAAACAAAAATTCCAGTCCAGATGTGTTGTGGGATATTTGCATATGGAGTAAAGACGTACTGATGTGTTTTGTCTAATAAAATACTGAACTGTCAGTAGCTAGGCTGGGACTTCTAGTCAGAGAAAGGAAGTAGAAGGAGGAATTCAGGGTGTGAGAGAGGCACTGCACATAGAAGAAGCCGGATGCGCAGTGCGTGACAGAAAGTAGATTAATAGAAATGGGTTAGTTAGGAACAAAACTAAGCTAAGGCTGAGCTTTCATAATCAACAAGTCTCTGCGTAGTTATTTGTGAGCTGCTAGCTCAAAGGAAAGTCTGACTACACAGATGTGGGATATCTCCATGTGAGCTGTTGGTAAAGGAGGCCTTAGAGCCTCCCCCAACAAAGAATACAGACTATTGTCATTGCCCTTGGTTGTGCATGCCCCCTCCTGCCAGTCTGTGTCTATTACAGCACTAGTTGGATTCAATGTGCTAAAAAAAACCAGGCAGGCGGGCGGGCAGGCAGGCAGGCAGGCAGGCAGGAAGGAAGGAAGGAAGGAAGGACAGGAAAGATGCAAGGAAATAGGACATAAAGTTAGAAGGAAGATGTGTTCGGGGGGTCTTGTGGGGAGTTGGGGGATGGAATGGGTAGGTATGATCTATATATATTATATACATGTATGGACTTTTCAAAGAATAAAACAATAGAAAGGGTATATCTAAATTACTGGAGGTTGTTATCATCAAGGACAGAAGGAGTGGATAGTGGAAGCTGAATTAATGGCATCCCCTGGAGGGAAGGGGGTCTTTGCATGAGCATGAAGAACTTCTGATAAGGTGTGGGGAGTGGGCCTAGGATATGTCAGGACATGAAGGGACAGAAGGGCAGGTGAAGAGCAATTGGCTTAGTCTGGATATTGCCAAAGAAGGCAGTGAAGGTGTTCTTGCCACAGGAGTGTTAGCTGGGGTCAAGGTAAGAAGAGAATCTTAGAAGACTGGGAACAACACTCCAGGTAAAAATGGCTGCATTTTCTCATGAAACAGCAGAGGACAAGGCATACACAAACCCCTATTTTCTCATAGCATAGCCAGCAAACAAACTTGCACCCAGGCGAGAACAATACTGGTTTTTGATGTAGGAGGGTCTTCTATCTATCTGTTACTTTCATTGGTTAATAAAG
>LOJH01081817.1:0-12418 GCA_001685095.1 Ellobius talpinus
GATCCTATGGAAAGACCAGCAAATGCTCTTAACCTGAGCCATCTCTCCAGCCTGGTTTTTTGTTATTGTTGGTTTGTATGTTTGTTTGTCTTGTTAAATTAATACTGTGTGTATGTGTGTGTGTGTGTGTGTGCGCGCGCGCGCGCGCGCCTGTGGAATCCAGAAGAGGATGTTGGATCCTTTGGAGCTGGAGATAACTGATGTGAGTGCCTGGGAATAGAACTCGAGTTCTCTGCAAGAGCAGCTACTCTGAACTGCTCAGCCGCTTCCCCAGCTGTTCTAGTTTGTGTTGAAGGAGGAGCTGGCTTTGGTGCCAGGGATTAAACCCAGGGCCTTCTGCATGTTCAGCTCATGTTCTTCCACTGAGCCACATATCCTCAGCCTCCATCTCCAGTTCTAAGTCCTTTCCAACCCAGCCCCAAAGCCTGGCTGCCTTCATTACCGCCTTCTTCCCTGAGTGATGCCCCTCTCTCCTCCCTCTCTGGGACAGGTTGGTTGTGGAAATCTTTCCTCAGTGTCGTGGTTGGACAGACAGCTCAACCTGATGACTCATTATTCTCATTATCTTTTTTCTCTTTGCTACAATCTGCTATTTTCAGCCTTCTAGCATTTTCCTTATAAGCAGCTAAAATTACTTTGTTTCAGTCCAAAACTGAAATGTGTCTTGGCTGGTTCAGATACGATCACATGAGCTGCATTTCAACAGTCTGACTTTAGGCTCCTCGTTCTGTTTAAAATACTACAATGGAGGTGAGCAGGGCAAGATGTTCACTTTCTACACCTTAAAAAAAAAGTATACTCTTTGTTATGGTCCTATCTCCTAGAGAAAGAAAAATGGCTTACCCCTGCATTTGGCAGACGTCCTGCCTTCTCTGAGTCAGGAGAGCCAAGCCAAGACTGAAGAAAGAAATGATGAAGGATCCCGAGGCCGGGAGGGTTTGGGATGGCACAGCCAGTCTGGGGGCTTTGCAGACTGAAGTCCCTGTGTTTTCATTGGCCAATCAGCACACCCCAACTGAGCCACACCAGAGGATGCTGATTCTTGGTTTGAGGGAAATGCCTTTTTTTCCTCTTCTCTCTGTCCTTTTCCCTCCTCCCTTCCCTTACCTGCCTCCATCCTTTGCTTTTCTCCATTTCTCTAAAACCCCCAAGAGATTAGCTGCCAAGACTTTAGGCCCTCAGCCTAACCCCTCACATGTCAGGAAATTCCAAAGATAAGCATCCTCCAGTCACGTGAGCTTGGCTATGTATGTTTTATGGCATACATTTAATAACCCTGCAGGAATGCCTTGAGGCTGCCATGAAACAAAAGTGAATTTTTTTTTGATGTAAGCGTCTCACATTCACAGAGATGCATGCTCCAAATATTTTAACTTGAATTTAGATTTTTACATTTAAGTTCTGTTTGGTCATGCAACAGTTTTTAAACCTTTATAAAACCAAATAGCTCCACCCACTTTGATTTTGACTTTTCCGCTGATGGTTTTAACACTGAATAGACTTAGACTTGTCCTTTCCCTGGGGCTTCCTCCACAGGCCTTGGGAGCGGAAGCAACCTCACACGCTGCACCACTGCTCTCCCGATTCCATCACTGCCACGCTGGGGCTGGCAGCTCCACGGCAGTCTGACTGGACAGGACCCTGAGCTACCATCCATTGTCAGTTAAAGTTAACTCTGTAGCCTTGCCGCCATGACCCTGTCAGCATGTGTGCCAGCCTCGAGGCAAGTCTGAGTTGCCACGTATAAAACATAACTTAGTTTAAGAACTTCAGAAGAGGGCCGGAGAGAGGGTCAGTGGTTAAGAAGAGCTTTTGCTCTACTGCAGGATCCAAGTTCAGTTCCCAGCACCCATATCAGGGGCTCACAGTCACCTGTAACTCCTGCTCCAGGAGATGCACTAACTCTGTGGCTTCGGCAGACACCTGCACACATAAAAATAATAAACGTGAATCTTTAAAACTATGGTGTTTGGCCTGCATGTGTGTATGTGCACCATGTCTGTCTCCCAGCACTCGGGAGGCAGAGGCAGGCGGATCTCTGTGAGTTTGAGGCCAGCCTGGTCTACAAGAGCAAGTTCCAGGACAGGCTCTAAAGCCACAGAGAAACCTTGTCTCTGGTAGATGCCCATGGAGATGAGAAAGAGGGCCCTGGAACCCCTGGAACTGGAAATACAGATGTCATAAACCACCCATGGGTGCTGGGAACCAAGCCCAAGTCCTCCGCAAGAGCCACATGATCCCCAAGTAAATCTTTAAAATAAAAGTCAAACTGGGCTTGGTGGCACATGCCTATAATCTCAGCACTTGGGGGGCAGAAGCAGGGGGATCTCTGTGAGTTCAAGACCAGCCTAGTCTATAATAGTGTATTCTAGGGCAGCCAGGGCTACATAATGAGATCCTCTCGCAAAAAAAAGGGAATGAATTAATTAGTTTGAGGTTGAGAGTAAAATTGTTTTGAGAAGCTTGGTTTAACAGAGATTTACTTCACCAGTGTCTACGCTGGAAAACAAAGAGGGCTTGGTTGTTTTTCTATGTTCTGCGAGCCTTTATTGTGTCTTCTCACTGGAAAGTGAGGATCACTGGGTTTCAGACACTGTTAGTAGGCCTTCAGGTTTTTGCCTCTAGCAACTTCAGAGTTTCGGATCTTATATTAAGATCTTTGGGGGCTGGAGAGATGCCTGCTCTTCCCAAGGTCCTGAGTTCAATTCCCAGCAACCACATGGAGGCTCACAACCATCTGTAGTGAGGTCTGTTGCCCTCTCCTGGCGTGTAGGCATACATATAGACAGAATATTGTATACATAATAAATAAATAAGTATTTAAAAAAAGATCTTTAATCATGGGGCTGGGACAGATGGCTCTATGGTTAAGAGAGAGCACTGACTGCTCTTCAGAGGACCTGGGTTCAATTTCCAGCACGAGTGTCTGTAACTCCACGATCTGACACAGAGATACATGCAGGCAAAACACCAACATACATAAAATAAGGATAAACAAATTTTTTTGAAAAAGATCTTTAATCAGATGGATTTTTCTGCAGATAAGAGATACAGGTACTCATTTTTCCTTGCACCGTTAGTTGGTTGAAGAGACTATTCGAGTTTATGTTTTTGACACGTTAGTCGAGATGCTGTGGCTGTGGCTGTGTGTTTACTGTGGGTCCTCCTCTCTGTTCCTTAAGTGTTTACATTTACATGTCTGGAGTTTTGTCTTCTTGAGACAGAGTTGTACTCTACAGCCCTGGTTGCTATGTGGACCAGACTGGCTTCAGCTTTACAAAGGTCTGCTTGCAGGTGCCTCTAGGGTGCTGAGATTAAAGGTGTGAGCCACCACATCTGGCTAAACATAGCTTACTTGTTTTCATTGATAGCCAGGCATGGTGGTGCAGGCCTGTAGTCCCTGCCTCAGGAGGATTGCTGTGAGTACAAGATCAGCCTGTACTCTGCTTCAAAAAAAATGAGTTATACAATCAATCAGTTAGTTAATTAATCAAATACTCATTTACTTATCCAGCCAACAAATATTTACTGTGACTATATTTAGTGTTAGATATGGGAATGTATTAATGAGTAAGCTGACAGAGACCCTGCCCTGCTAGAGAACCCAGACTGACAGCAGGAGGACACAGCTGCTGGGTGAGGTTCCACGGTGACTCCAGAGCCACGTGCTCCCAGGAAGCATACGGTGCTGTGGGAATGTTCAGCAGGTGAACCAAGCCTGCTAGGGAACAGGGCAGCCTTGAGAGGAAGAGATGTGTAGATGCTCGGCGGGAGAGGGTGGCAGATGGACTGTCGGTGAAGGAGCAGACAGGTTTCTTCGTGCTGGAGGAACTGAAGGCCAGGGGTCTGGACAGAGTGGGAAAGGGGTCCCCAAGGATGGACGAGGAGGCCATGGGGTCTAATGGAACCAATCCTAGAGCTCTAGAGACAAAAGGAGCACCGGGAAGAAACATGTCACAGCTTTGAAGGGGACAGTCATCAGATTTGCATCTGTTAGGGTTCCCCTTGGCGATAGAGTGGGTGTCATGGTCAGGTTGTGATGTAATTCCAGTGGGGGCCCTGGAGGAAGTGATCAGTTTCGAGTGGCTGGGGAGGTAGACTGCGGTTAGTTGGTTAGGTGTAAGTGGGCCAGGGGAAGGGGCTCTGCAGAGTGCCTGCAGCTTCAGGCATAAACATCTGGTTGGCCTTCCAGGGGGCAGCTCTGAAAGAGGAACCTCTTCTGAGACATATTAATTTTGAGGTTCTTGCCCACTGCCTTAAATTAGCATTTCATTTACAAAAGTATGGAAAAGTCATTAGTAACCCTCACACAGTAATTGGACATTGGTCATATTTTTTTAAATGTTTTTTGAGACAATTTCATGATATACTCCAGGCTGATCTCAAACTTGAGATCCCCTGCCTCAGCCTCCTGAGTACTGGTATTAGAGTCCCATGGAGGGAGGGCTAGAAAAGGAAGGAACTAGGAAAGAGAAATAGAAGAAGAAATTCACTGGAGATGGATGCGGCGTACTGGGGATGTCTCCGTTGCTTGCCTAGTACCATGAAGACCTGGGTTTAGTCCCTAGCACCACATAGAGCAGGCATGATGTGCACACTAGTAATCCCAGCACTTAGGAGGCAGAGGCAAAAGAAGCAGAAGTTCAAGGCCATCCTCAACTCCATAGTGTATTGGATCAAGCCTGAGCTACAAGGGAGTTCATTGCAACAGTGAGATCAGGGTCACATCTCTAAAGCCAGCTGCCACGTGGTCATTGGAGGGCCTGGAAGGCAAGGAACTTAGAGGGGGTCACATTCTCTCCAGCTGTGAGCATCCATAAGGCAGGGACTCCTTGCCTTTGCTTCACTGGTTTGGAGCACAGTGTGACCCACCGAAAGTATTTAGCACACCTATGGGTGGTGTGGAGCCTGCGTACTGGGCATGCTTAGCTAGAGACCTGATCAGTTATGCTTATCATCCATTCGCCTTTGGAAATACCCTTCTCCTAAAACCTTCCTCAAGTTCAAAGTCGTTCGTAGAGAATTAGCACAGTGGACCAGTCATTCATGTGAGCAGGTTTCTCTTACCTGTGTTGTGGCCGGGCCGTTCTCACCCAAGAAAAGGAGACCAGGGTGAGCTCCTTAGAGTTTTTTCATTAAGCCACACAGACGCTACTACAAGTCTAAAGAGGCAGCCCTGAGCTGAGTAAGGGGGTTTATACAAGTAAAAACCACAAGTTTGTTACATCCCCTTGATATAGCTGTGATGGCTATTAGCAAACATGACAGGATATGAACTTTTTGTTTGTTTGTTTTGTTTTTCGATACAAGGTTTATAGCCCTGGCTGTCCTGACCAGGCTAACCTCGAACTCACAGAGATCCACCTGCTTCTCTGCCTCCCAAGCGCTGGGGTTAAAGGCGTGCGCCACCACGCCTGGCTGAGGATATGAACTTTTAATAAGGCTTGGACAAAGTTGGCACCGCAGCATCACTGTTTGATAGGGAAGAGGTTACAGAAGCAGAACAGTGCAGGTTCGCAAATGCTCTGTAAATGCTGTATGTGCCCGAGAGTCAGCCTGACCTCAGTGATAGCCCCAGGTCAGGTCAGGATTTAGCAAATATACTTCCCTCACTTCACCTGAACCTCAGCACCAGAGGACAAAAGTCCCTGCAAGCCAGCCGTTGCCACGTGACCCTGACACACGACAGTGATAAGCCAGACATTGGAATAATTAGAGTTCTGCTTTTCTCTTGGTTCTGGAAACTGTTGGTGTGAAGTCTGAGGCTCCTCCTTGCACCTCTATGGATCTTACTTTGTGTTGATTTACAATTTTGTAAAAAAAGATTTCACACTTTGGTCACTTGAAAACCAGCACCTTACTTAACACAGAGATGGACTCGCCATTAGGAAACCCTGTGGTAATTTATTTTACAAGTTAAGCTTTGCCGCAGGAGGATCACAAGTACAAAGGCCAACCCGGGCTACATAGTGAGAGACCCTCACACATACAGGGACCAAACCCAGTATGATAGAGCATACCTTTAACCCTACTGCTTGGGAGGCAGAGGCACGAGGATCTCCAGCCTGGTCTACAGAGCGAGTTCCAGGACAGCCAAGGCTTCACATAGAAACCCTGACTTGAAAAAACAAAACAAAAAGCCAGGGACCAAGGGTAAAGTGACAGGGCACTTGTCTAGTGTGCATAAGGCTGTGGAGGGTTTGCGATGTAACTGCTTGTTTCTGACTTTGTTTTGACTTTCTATTACATTTATTTATCTGTGGGTCTGTGTAACGAGGGGTGCTCAGGTAGCGTGGACGCATGAGTGGAGATCAATTGCAGGCGTTGTTTCTCATCTTATGCTGTGTGGGTCCAGCAGGTTGAGCTCAGGTCATCAGACTTGGTGGCAAGCACCTTTACCTGCTGAGCCATCTCATGGCCCTCATTTTCATTTGTTTGTTTGTTTTTGTTTGATGTTACTGTGGGGGGTTTTGTTGTTTGTTTTGAAGCAAGATCTACAGCCCAGACTGATCTGAAACTCACTGTAGCCTAAGTAGGATTAGGACTATTGACAATTCTCCTGCCTCAGCCTCCAAAGTTCTGGGATTATAAACATTCATCACCACACCCAGTTTTTTATTTGTTTTTATTATTATTATTATTGTATTATATTATATTGTACTTAAGATTTTTAGACAAGGTCTCACAATGTCGTTCTGACTCACCTGGAATTCACTATGAAGACTAGACTGACCAAGAACTCACGTAGATCTACCTGCCCCTGCCTCCAGATTGCTAGGATTCTGCACCATAATACCTAGCTCCTAGCTGTGTCTCATTATGCAGACCAGGCTGACCTATAACTTGATAACCATATCCTCCTGTCTTAGCCTCCCAAGTGCTGGAGTTGTAGACATGTACTCCATGCCTGCCTCCAGATCAGTCCTTCAAAGAAAGTTCATATTCTTAAAATGTAGTCTTTCGCTGGGCAGTAGTGACACATGCCTTTAATCCCAGCACTTGGGAGGCAGAAGCAGGAGGATCTCTGAGTTCGAGGCCAGCATGGTCTACAGAGGGAGTTCCAGGACAGCTAGAGATACATAGGGAAACCCTGTCTCAAAAACAAACAAACAAAAATGTAGTCTTTCTAGATGCTGTTTAGGGTATCAAAACCTTTTATGTGTCAGGATTCAAATGCAAAGCATACCTTATATGTTAGCATCTTGCTCCCATAAATACGGAAAAAAATCACAATGGAGTTAAGGTTTGACTTAAAGTCCAGAGCGTCCAGCAGTAGCCATTTGGATAATGGTTAATCCTGTCCCAGCAAAGCCCAGGATCATCCAGGCTAGTAGTTGTACTATAAGGAAGAGAGCTGGCCCCTGGAATTCATGCCCTGAAGTATACAGACATCTTTAGTTGTTAGGGCTCTGGTCTGCAAACCATACCTTCACCCCAATGTCTACCATCAGAGTACTTACTAGTCTGGGCAAAGAACAACCTGAACTGGAAGAAGTCAGAGTCAGGGCTGCACGGCATGTTATTACCATCTCAGAGAAAGCAGCTAACACTATGTCCCAGACCAGACCCATCTGCTAGAGCTCCGAGACTTAGTTCCACTGTCCCTCCTGAAACCCTCAATGGAAGCAGAAGAGGCTCATGGGCTGATAGTGCCCCTTTGGGGATGGGTTTCTGCTACAGCTCAGGTGTCTGCCCTGGCTTCCGGCTCTGCAGCCCTGGCCTGAGAGCTCTGACTTGGCCCCTTTGCCCTGTGACCTCTGCCGTGTTAGGAACCAGCCTGAACTGATTCGTGTTCTCTTTTTGTTTCCTTCCGTGGTGCACAACTCAGGAAGTCCTATGAGTTTGAAGACCTACTGCAGTCCTCTGAGAGCAGCAGGGTGGACTGGTACGCACAGACCAAGCTGGGACTCACACGCACTTTATCGGAGGAGAACGTATATGAAGACATTCTAGGTAAGAGGCCAAACTCTGCGTGGAGGGCTGTGAGTGAGTCGGTCTGAGACAGACAGAGTTGGCACGGAGTTTCTGCTCCAAACACACATGCATACACTTGAAGACAGACGTGCCATTAATGTACAAGAAAGCAGCAGGTAGGCGGGCTGGGAGGGTGGGCCTCAGCGGGCTGAAGGAGGAACAGCTGGCAATGAACAGCGAGCTGAGCAGGCAACAGGGTGATCCGAGAAACATGGAGCCCTCCTCGAGATCCAGGGTAGAATCCTGGCTCTGCAGTTGTTAGTTTTGTGACTTTAGCTGGGGGCACAAGGGCTCAGAATGTGAGTTCTTTGTCCATCTCATGATGACAGTGGCTGCCTTGCAAGTTGCGTAAGGATTGGTGAGAATATAAAAGACGTGGTTTCTAACAGGCCTCTCCTCCATCATCAGCTGTGGAATGGAGACACTGTCGGCCAGCATGCTTTTTCCGAGGCCATGAGAGCGGTACTCTGGCCGGGTAGCAAAGCACAGACTAAATGATGTCTGACGAGAAAAATAACCTTGACGGAGCTCTAACCCTCCTCAGCTTCCAAAGAGGACTTAGGTCCAGGGTTTATTTCAGAGTTCAGGAATCTGCAGGGAATAGCTTCATTTCAGCGAGGTGTGAGTTCAGACCTGAGTCTNCCAGTTATCCCGCTTTGACTGTCGCCCTGGCCCATTGCAAAGCTCTGGGGGTACTTGGAGAAGTTGGGGTGCTGGACATGCTGGTCTCATATGAACCAGTGGTTCCGCCTGTAGCCTGGATCTTTAAGCATCACTTAGGAGCTGCTTTCCCAGAACACCCAGAACTAGAGCTGCTTCTCCCAGAACTGACAGGAATGAAAGAGAAATACCAGGCTGATAAAAAAGAAGACAGTAAAAATAAAAGCAAACCTTGTTTGTTATAAACCACCGCAGAAGTGTGCTGGATAGGATTCTTCTCAGTTAAAAGACACTGAAAACTGGTTTTATGTCACAGGAATAGCTTGTAGTTTATAATCTCCTCTACAGATGGCATAAAGCTTTAACTTGTTAAATTCCCTCAGCACACTTTAGCTGTTATAAACATGCATACTTAGAATCATAACTATGTACACAGTAGTTCTGTCTGTGTATACACCTGCAGGCCAGAGGAGGGCGCCAGTTTTCATTTCAGATGGTTGTGAGCCACCATATGGTTGCTGGGAATTGAACTTAGCACCTCTGGAAGAGCAGGCAGTGCTCTTAACCGCTGAGCCATCTCTCCAGCCTCCTCAGTGTAACCTTAGAAACAGAAAAAGAGCTAGTGAGAGAGAGAGAAACCCACAGGCATTTGCACATGAGAGCAAGACAGCACACATGGGGTCATCAGTACCAGAAATGCCTCCTGAAGGGAGGAAGCACAGGAGGGCAGGAGGGATTAGCAGAACTGTTTGAACTACAGCATCAGGCTGGGTTCCCACCCTTGTAATGAGATAGCAAAGGTACTTTGGGGGCAGCAGTAACCCAGACTTCTCCTTTCTTCTCCTTTCTACTTTGTCCTCAGGCAGCCCTCTGGACCTGTGGCTTTCCTCTCTAGATCTAGAGCCTGGGGCCTGCGAAGCCAGCAGAAGCCCCGAGTCGCTCTGGCCAGACCAGCTTATGTCCTTGTTCATTTTCAGAGCCGGAAATGATGTTCAATGTCTGCCTTAGGCCTAGGATGTCAAACTCTCCTGAACTCACCTGTGGGCCAGGGTCCATGCCCCATAGAGCAGCAAGCCCTGGACCTGGGGGTGCAGTTACAAGTTGGGGGATGGGGAGTTATCCCTTAGTAAAAATCAGGTTCTGCTGCTATGAGGAAGGGGTGACCACTAAAACCACACCCAGCCCACAAGCACGCACATGGAAAAGCAAAGCCTTCGTGCTCCCATATAAAAAGTTCAGGTGCCTGGAGAGATGGTTCAGTGGTTAAGAACTCTGGCTGCTCTTCCAGAGGACCTGGGTTCAATTCCCAGCACCCACATGACAGCTCACACCTGTCTGTAACTCCAGTTCCAGAAGTTCTGACACCCTCATGTAGACATACATACAGGCAAAACACCAATGCACATAAAATAAAAATTATAAGTAAATAATTTTTCAGTGTACAGTGGTGGCACATGCCTTTGATCTCAGCACTCGGGAGACAAAGGCAGGTGCATGGCCAGCCTGATCTACAGAGTGAATTCCAGGACAGCTGTTATACAGAGAAACCCTGTCTTGAAAAACCAGGAAGGGGGAAAAGGGAGGGGGAGTTCAGGAGAGATGGCACAGCAGTAATAGCGCTGGCAGCTATTGCCAGGGACCCTGGTTCAGTCCCCAGTGCCCACATGGAGGCTCAGCACCATATGTAACTCCAGTTCCAGAGGATCTGACACCCTCTTCTGGCCTTCTCAGGCATCAGCCACACACATGGTGCATGGATAGTATATGCAGGAAAAACACCATTTGCATAAAATAAAATAAATCTTTTAAAAAGAAAGAAAAGACAAAGTTCTAATATTCCTGACCCATTTTACTGTTGATTGTAGATCCACCTATGAAGGAAAATCCGTATGAGGACATCGAGCTGCACGGCCGCTGCCTGGGCAAGAAGTGTGTCTTGACTTTCCCTGGATCTCCCACCTCTTCCATCCTGGACACTTCCGCCAAGGTACCTCGGGCACTCTGGGTTCCTCCAGTGCATCTGTCTGTCTTACTCAGCAGCCTGACGGGTCTCCTGCAGCCAACCTGTCTGCAGAGCTCCCTAAGATACCTTTGAGTCTCTAATTCAGGGATCTCTCCTAAGTCAGTCACTAAAAAGCAATGCATTTAACTATCCTGAGCCACACCTACAGTCCCAGCCTCTTGGAGCCAGAGGCAGGAGAATTGCTGCTCAGAGTTCAGTGCCAGCCTGGTTGATAGTTCCAGAGTAACCCGACTTAGAAAAGAAAACTATGGCCGTAAACAAACAAGTAAATTAGGGCATCCTGATGAGATGTGAGGGAGAAAGGCAGCGTGGAGAGCCAGTCTGTGTAGTCTACTACCATCTGTGTACCGTTTTTTTAAAGGTTTATTTGCCAGGTGTGGTGGCACATGCTTGTATTCCCAGTCCTCAGGAGGCAGAGGCAGGCAAACGTTTGGGAGTTTGAGAACAGCCTGGTCTACATAGTAAATTCCAGGCGTCCAGAATCTGTCTTAAAAAAAAAAGTACTTATTTATTTTTTATGTATATGTATGTGAGTTTATGTGCCTCACATGTGTGCAGGAGCACGTGGAGGCCACAAGAGGGCACCAGATCCCCTGGAACTGGAGTAACAGGTGGTGTGAGCCACCATGTGGGTGCTCAGAACTGACTCAGGTCCTCTATAAGAGCTCCCAGTCACTGGGCAGTCTCTCCAGACCTTGTGGCTATTTTTTAACTTAAAGAATATATGGATTTGTAAGCTCACATTTATTTGTACATGTATAGAATCAGTGCATAAGCAGACACCCTCCATGGTATTTTGGTATCTGAGTACCCAGAAGTCAAGACTCCAAGATTCTGTGATCCTGTTGAACACTTAGGGCATTTGTTGTTGAGGAAAGGAAATAAAGGAAGAGTAAACTTAAATTGCAGATTTCACACAAATTCCATTGTTAGGGTTTGTTTCCAGCTGAGGAATGCAACAGTACTCCTTAGGCCCCAGAGCAGGGTTGGTGTTTGTGTGTGTGTGTGTGTGTGTGTGTCTTCACAGGGTGTGCTGTCTACACCTGGTGTCAGATAGCGACACTTCCAGCCACTGACTTTAGAAGACTCAGGGACTTCACCTGTTGTTAAGGCGAGGCTTACAGGCCCGTGTGAGCTGCCTCAGTGTTTGCCTGAACCAACCAGCTTTCACGTGGAGAAGACTGTTGTCAGGAGAAGTGCATGATAACCAACAGTCAACAGTTTCTCCTCGCCTTGGAAACGTGTTTGTGTTCTCATTGGAATATGGATGTGTCTATCAGTTAGACAGTTCTTTTCCTAGACTGACCAGACTGACTTAGAAAAACAAAGTAAGGGCTAAGGACATATATCAGGGGCAGAATGCACACAAGGCCCTGGGTCAGTCCCCAGTACCGGGGAAGAAACTAGGCAAAATGGCCCACATCTATAATCTCAGCATTTGGGAGGCTGAGGCAAGAAGATCAGAAGTTCAAGGTCATCTATGTAATGAGTTCAAGTCCAGCCTGGAATACATGAGAACCTGTCTCCCAGAAAGGGGTTGGGGTATATATAGCTTAGTCTATACAATGCTTGTCATGAAAGAATGAGGACTGAGTTCAACCCCTGGAACTCTTAATGTATAAAAGTGAGTGTAAGGAAATTATAATATTATAATCCCAATGCTGGACAGGCAGAGAGACCCATTGGCTGTCTGAACTCGAGAGTTCCAGGCCAGTGAGAGACCCTGTCTAAAAAGGAAGGAAGGAAGGAAAGAGGGAAGAA
>LOJH01081840.1:0-14324 GCA_001685095.1 Ellobius talpinus
GAAACTACATTATTTAAATCACTGCTTGGCCCATTAGCTCTAGTTTCTTATTGGATAACACATCTTATTTTAACCCATTTCTAGTAATCTATATATTGTCACGTGGCTGTGGCTTACTGGGTAAAGTTCCCAGTACTTGTCTCCAGTGGGGCTACATGGCTTCTCTCCTACTCTGCCTCCTTTCTCCCGGCATTCAGTTTAGTTTTCCCCTCCTATCTACCCTTTCAGGCCAAACGAGATTCTTTATTAACCAATGGTATTCACAGCATACAGAGGGGAATCCCACATCAAGGTCATCTGCAAGAGTAGCAAGTACTGTAACCACTGAGCCATCTCTCTAGCCATCCTTTTGTAAGGTTGCTTATTTATTATTTTATGAGCATGTGTATATGCCTGAGTACATGTATGGCATATCGTGTTTGTTCATGTGTTCTTGGTAGCTACATATGAGCGGGCTCAGATCCCTTGGAACCAGCAGTTGCAAGATGCCTCTTCTGGGTTCTCAGAACAGAATCCATATCCTCTGAAAGAGAAGCAAGTTCTCTTCACCATTCAGCAGTCTTTCCCACATCCACTGTTTTACACTTTTGTTCAAGGTCTTGAATGCTCTGGAACTCTTTACATAACCAGATAGGATTTGAATATTCAATCCTCTCTCCTCAGCCTCCTGACTATCTGGGAATACAGGTCTGTTCCAAGAGGCCTGGCTTTGCCCAGTGACTCACTATCCTTCATTTGAGATGCAGCTGAGATTATAACCAGGAGAAGCTTGTTGGAATGTACTGCATCCCTCCTAAGCTGGTCTGCTTATTTATCTAGTGTTGATGAGCTTTTGAAGATTTTAATTCCCCTACTCGACAGGAGCGCAGAATTTGAAGGCACAAGATTTTCCTATCTCCAGTATGGTTCTGAGTTCCTAAAGATTTGAGGTCACTTGGAGATCTTCAGGAGCCCAGCATTATCCACTGGCATATCAGATCTTCTATTAGCTACTGCCCATGTGGCAGTATGAGAAAACTCAATTAGTACAAACAGATATGGGCATATTGAAGTCTTGGGAGCAAAAGAGGCCTGGTTGGAGTCCCTAATGCATACAAGTAAAATGGTTAGATCGAGCTTTATTTAATTACACCACAGGCAGGAAGAGAGTCACAGCCAACGTGGTGTTTTTAAGTGCATGTGTTTTAATGAATTTTTCAGAATGTCTGTTTGTTTTCTGCCAGTTTCCTGGACAGCCATAAATTACTCACCCTCACCCTAAAGATAAGAATACCTCTTGTCATTTCTGTTTGTGGACTAGGCCTCTAAGCCTTCTTAGGTGTGAGCCCTGCGCAGTTGGTTGTTTTCCTTTCGCTTGCCCAGCTGCTACCCTCAGTAGATGCACACGTCCATGACACGGAGTTTGGCCTTACATTGCTTTATCTTTCAGACCCTAGAGATGTTTAACTTCCTGAAAGAATCATGAAGTAATATTAATTAGTGCTCATCAGATATTCATGTCTCCCGTCTTTTCTAGCTCCAGGGCAGATTAAGTGGGGTTATGTGGCCAATTCTAGACAATTGCTTGGATCATAAATAGAATTCTGTGTCCCTTTCAGTCTGAGGCCATTAAGAGAAGACAAATCTCCAAGCTTTTATGTTTCCTACTTTGGCAACATTGATAACATATTCGAGGTGATGCAATTGCTGACTAGAAGCTGTTTGTCTCTTGTTTTTATCACCTGAAGGAGTTCTGTCAAGGATAGTCACCTGACCCACTTCAGACTCTGATGGGAACAAAATTTAAGCCTTTGACAATCTTGACAAGCCAACTGCCATAATGGAGAGGCTCTGGCTTGGCTGCAGAACATGGAGGAATTTCAGAGAAAGTCTAAATGAGGAAGAAGCTTGGAGCTTGCTCATGGGTAGGGCTGGCCCAGCACAGGAGTGGTCAGCAACTATTCAATGCATGGCCTAACCTGGACACAGCAGCATAATTCTCCAGGCAGTGATGATGCTTAAGACGATACAGAAATAATTACCGTAGTTGCGATAAATTTAAAGTAGAGTGGGACTTTAGCTAGCTGCCTAGGATGAAGCACACTGGTTCAAACCCGTGGAAAATAAAGGCTGGCGTATATGGGCAGAGCCATGAGAAAGACCGAAGTGGGGAAAAACCAGGGCTAGGAAACTAGAGCCTGGACTCCTTAGCCTCAAGATGCCAGCATAATTCAAATGAATATAAGAACAGCATCTAAAATGAGAAGAGGAACCAGTATAGACTCCTGAAGGGCACAGTGTTGGAGAGCTGTGTGGAAAAATGTCACAAAAGTGAATGAAAGAGACAAAAGGGTGGGGCCATACATCGATACAGGGGCATGTTATAGAGGAGAAAAACTCAAACTTCTGTGAAAAAGTTGAGAGGAGGGTCTCCACTGGCATGAGAAGTGGTGGGGTCCACTCTGCCTCTCCCAGGACAATAGGCCTGCTGGGTGACAACACAGATGAGCGCTTTTGACTTACACATTTGAAAATCTGGTTTCTTCCTGTCTGTGTCCCCTTAGTATATCCCCTATGGCCACGGGCGTAGGGTAACCCATAGGCTCCACAAAGACACCCTAATAACAGTGTGGACAGGGATCCCCTTCTTTTCCAGAGCCCACAGAGGCACTTAAATGGTTGAAACATCCATGTCTACCAGGGCGGCAGCTTCGGCCACCCCCTGCTTGGGACCACCTTCAAGCTGCCTGCGAGGTTGGTTGACTTGCTTTTTATTCGGCATTCTGTAATTTGCTAAACGCTGTTTTGGTGGATGTGAATGTGGAATACAAAAAATGTAGGAGGTGGTTTAATAAGAGACAAGTGCAAGAGAAGGCTCAGAGCTCCGAGCTACACACACAACACCTACCCTCCACAGAGCTGGACTCCCCTCGGGCTGGCGGCGTGGGGGGAAGCCAGGTTCCACATCCTCTTTACTGCTCTCTTTGACCCGCTCCTCCCCTTGGCGCTGTGTGGTGGGCATACAACTGTTGCAAGGAGGTGGTACAGCTGTGTGCTTTGACTGCCTCTGTACCTCGGGGATCCCAGCCGCACAGCTAACACTGCAGGATGGAAATGACATTTATTTCTTAATAAACTCACCCTATTTCTTTGTGCGAGAGAAAAGGGGATCCCAGTCATCGTGTTGCCAGCTACGTGTCACTGTGCAGAGCGCCGCAGTGGCTAATGTTTTCCATGTTCTCCCTTGCGCTGAAAATAGAAGTTATTAGAAAAATATTGGGATGGTGTGAAGCTTTCCCGAACACCTGCCTCCCACCTCATGTGCCCAGCGTTTGTAATGCACGTTGTCCTTTGTCCCATTTGCTGCTTTTCATTCACAAGTGCATGTATATTTTATAAATGTGTGTGTACATACTTCTTGGTGATTTACTTGTAAATTTCCTAAATGGGGAAGCCACACAAAGGCCACCAAGCCGTGGATGGAATTAAATAGCATTTTCTAATAGCAAATAATAAAATAAGAGTTGGGTACATATAGGCAAGGGGGAAATGCATCTCCAGCTGCGAGGTTATTGAGTGGTTGCAACCGAGGAGCCAATTTTCTGAGGAGGGGATTTGGCTCTCCTCTTTGCTGTCAAATAAATCACCAAAAGCTCTCAAAGTTGTTATTCTAAATAGCTAAATCTCTCTCTCATTTTTGTGCTGGTGAAAGAACATAGTCATGTATCCTTCTGGTCTACCTGTTTCTCTTTCCACTTTCCTGGCAGTATCCATCAACATGTATTTCACAGTTTCCATGGATGGCAAATTTTACTTATTTGACTTGAACTATCCATAACTATGATGGATCTTTTGCCTGACTAGGAAATAAACTGCCTTTCATGCCTCCATCTAGATAATGTCTGCAAATCAGAGAAACGGGTGACACTGATTGTTGCTCATACTGTCATTATATTATTTTTATTAACTAGCCCATTGTTACAGAAACACCATGAAGCAACAAATAACTCCATCTAGTGAATGATGTTTCCGGCATCAATAAAGTCTGGAATGGGAAAGACACTGAGAACTTACATCCCTTGGCAACTTAGGTTGACAGTTGAAAACTAACATTCTATAGCCATCAAATTACTGTAGTATTTCATGTTTATTTAATGCTTTTGCCTTAAGATTTTGGGTGTTTTAAAACAGTGGTCAAGTTGAAGAGTGGGAGGAGTGAGACTATGAGCAAAGAAGTCAAGACCTTGATGGGACACCCACTGAAACAGTTTACCTGAGCTAAAGGGAGCTCATCAACTCCAGCCAGACAGGGAAGGAAACAGCATAGGACCAAACCAGGCCCTCTGAATGTGGGTGGCAGTTGTATGCCTGGGGCAGACCACTGACAGTGGCACCAGGATTTATCCCTACTGCTTGTACTGGCTTTTGGGGGAACCCATTCTCTTTGGATGGACACCTTGCTCAGCCTAGATATAGTAGAGAGGGCCTTGGTCCTTCCTCAAAGTAATGTGCCTTACCCTCTCTGAGGAGTGGGTGGGGGTGGTATGGGGGAGCAATTGGAATGCCCAAGGAGTCACAGCTAAGAAATGGTAGCCTATGTCTTGTGAGTCTGGCCAAGTTCAGGATGGTCTGTCCAGGGTGAGCTATTTCCCTGGAAACTAAAGGGCTGCAGAATGTTTGAAGAAGGTGACATGTATCATGTGTAGACAAGGAGGGACAGCCGATAAAGGGGGAAGGAGGAAGAAGGCTTAGATTTAATATTCCTGGAAGAAGAAATGAATGATTTAAATTTGTTTATGTTTGATTCCTAGTATTCTTATGATGTAATTTGCTTCCCAATTTTAGGAACTGTTTTACATTGCAGTAACACCTTACATTTGCTATCTATAGTATATCTCAGCCAGAAATTGTGTGGGTATCTATCTATAGAGGCACACTTTCATGTTTCCCACCACAGTGTAACTAACACCAATCACAGAGAGGGAGAGATTTCAAGCCACCCCACCCCAGCATATTCTTTGTTATGGAGGAAGTTTGATGGAAGATAGTAAGCATGGTAGAAACGTGTCCTTAATACACAATAGACATTTTCATTGTTCTCTTTCTTTTTATCTGTTGGGGATCAGCTTTGACAAAAATACCACTTGCTACAGTAGGGGTGTGAAGATCAGAAAAATGGTAAAGAAAATAAATATGCAAATAAAATAATAAAACAGAAACATAGGATGGTACCAGAGGAAGTTCCAGTGAATACTGAAATCGTCTGTTTTTAATTTCAAATTGCTTAAAATACTACAACCCTAAGAGGTAGGAGTAAGATTAAAAAAAAACTGTGTTAACATAATACAAAGAAATGAACAGACCAGTTGAAGGTCATGGGCTACATTCACAGTTAAACATTCTGTTACTAGAACAAACCAAGTACCCTAGACCAAAAAAATCTGTAGGCAAACCACTCCCTGGGTGGAATCCAATGTTATCTCCTTAAAGGAACTGGAACCTTAGTTGGATCCATAAACTTTTATTTGAGGTAGAAACATATCTACTTCTCTATTCCTGAAACACAAGGTCTTGGATATTAGTCATACCTATTGACAATAATCTTGAGAGAACAGAACTCTCTGATCTAAATCTAGGTGGGACTTTTGTTTGGGCTAGAAACACTATAACCTTGAAGGACTAGAGGTAAGTTCCAACTCTCTGACCTTTGGTCAAGGTGGAAATAGGCTCACNCTGGGTGGAATCCAATGTTATCTCCTTAAAGGAACTGGAACCTTAGTTGGATCCATAAACTTTTATTTGAGGTAGAAACATATCTACTTCTCTATTCCTGAAACACAAGGTCTTGGATATTAGTCATACCTATTGACAATAATCTTGAGAGAACAGAACTCTCTGATCTAAATCTAGGTGGGACTTTTGTTTGGGCTAGAAACACTATAACCTTGAAGGACTAGAGGTAAGTTCCAACTCTCTGACCTTTGGTCAAGGTGGAAATAGGCTCACATTTTTGGGCCTCCACACTTATCAGATTCAAAATTCATAGACATTCAAAAATCAAGAAGCAAGAATTATATTCCATTAAAAATAATATAGTATTTGTACCTATAGTGTACTGATAACTGATTAAACATTTAAATTATAATGTTAAGGAAGTTTATAGGAAAATGATTTTCTCAGTGTTCTACACATACAGTGCTGTATATTGAGAATCACAAAAGAAGCTCAAAGGGTTTCTATGTTGGCATAGTCACCAAATTTTAGACTCATCCGCCTTGGTGAATTATATAAGAAGGATATTTTTTGTTCAACTTTAAGACATCGAGACTAGGAACTCTTTTCCAAAAAAGTTTTTTTTAGTAGTATCAGTTTCATTACTATTTCTAAGTATAATGATGGTGTCTGCCTCCAAATATTCAATTGGGTACAAAAGAAGCTTTAGATATCAAGGACTTAACATTATTTTAACAAAGATACTTATTGTAGTATTGGGATAGAGTAAACATGCATTGGTTAGGGGAAAGGCTCAAGAACCATCACATATTTGAACACTAAATCATCCCCTGAAGGACAAAGTAAATGTGCCTGTGCTGACCATGAAGACATGGCTAAGTTATGCTATGATAATGTAGCATAAATGCTGTGATCCCTCCAGATGTAATTTTATTGAGTCTGTAGAAATGTGAGTCTGTAGAAATATTGTGTTTGCTTACACATACTAGTAGATTAGTTCATCAGCTATCAATTATGGATTTAGAGAAATGGCTCAGCCATTAAGATCGCTTGCTGTTCTTCCAGAGAACCCAAGCTTGGCTCTCAGCACCCATATAGTGGCTCTCAGCTGCCTGTCACCGTTCAGGAAATCCAATGCCCTCTTTTGGCCTCCTTGGGCACTGAACTTATATGCACAAGTCCCCATTACCACAGAATCACACAATTAAAATAAAGTCAATATTTTAAAAAGACATGACAGCTGTGATTATTTCTGCTTGAATAGTAGAATTTCAAATGATATTTACTCCCCCTCTCACTCTCCCTCCCACCTCCTTCCTCTGTCTCTATCTCTGTCTCTGTCTCTGTCTCTCTCTCTCTCTCTCTCWCACACACACACACATACACTGGGACACACACACATGAGCTAGATATAATTTAGATTTAAAGCATGCGTAGCTTCTTGTAATTTTTCATTGATTGGCACTCTACTTGAAGCTTTCTCACTCAGCTTCTGAGATAAGATATACTCTGGTGTCCCTGCCAAAGCTCCACCTTCCACTGCTGGCCCCGGTGGCTCTCAGTGCATGAATTTTGAAGAGACACATTCAGAACATAGCATCACTTAAGAGAAAATAATCAGATTTGGTTTTTGAGGACTGATTTTCAATGTGTTTTTCATGTGGTTCCATATGTCAGTTTGACCCACTGAACACTTTGAGTGGAGACATGGAGCATTCCCAGTAACCTACCACAGGCTGTCTTTCAGAACACGGACTGAATTCTACTGTTTCTACGGTAGCGCTGCTCAGCAGTTTTAGCAAATGTCACGGCAGCTGTCGCCAGCATCTACTGTTCACGGAGACCATATACTATGTAAAAAATGCTGCTCAAGGCATTTATGCTTTGTTTTTGTTGTGCATTTATGTTTGGACATAGTGTAATGAATTGACAGAAGGGACAAAGAAAAGCAAGTTGGACTAGAAGGGTCCCTAATGGAACACACGGTACTCTAGCCCCACCCCTCCTATATCGAAGTCTCTCTCAGCAAGGCAATCACTTGTTCGACTCTTTCTCTGTTTACTTCCACGTTTTGAAGTGGATATCTGGTCTCTGTCTCAGTCTCCTCAGTTTTTTGTTGCAAGTGGGCATTTAGTCCTGAGCCTCTTTAGGGCACCGGCAATCTCCCCATACTTTATCGTGATTCAAAGCTCACCATTCAATTCCAATGTTTGCTTCACTGTGATCTCGTACGTACTTCTACAGATGGAGCAACTTTACACCATCACTGACTTGTCTTGAAGTTTATAATAATTTCACATTGTAAAAACAGCTTTCTATGTTGTTTTCAAGCATATTTTGCTTCATTGAAGGTCCACAGAAACACCTTCAATTCTTTAAAAGGAGATACTCAGATACTTGTCTCAGTTCAGATATGTGAAGTCATTTGCAGCTACTTTTATGGTTCTTTCTTTCGTGGACAAACAGGCCGCTCTGCAGGCTGCAGTAGGCTTGTCCTTGCAGTCTTTGGAACTGCCTTGTTTCTTTGTTTCCTGCTTCTCATGATTTCTTCTTTTTCTTTCTTCTTCTTTGTTTCTTGGGTAATATCCTTATGAATAACCCTCCTGACAGAAAGAAACATGGTAAATAAAGGTTTCAGACTTGTGTATATTTAAAAGTCTTCATTGTATACTTTATGTATATACATAAATATATGCTTTATCTTTACTTTTATGTATTTATACATAAATTTATATTTATTATTGTGCACTCGATAAATACATAGGTACTTAGATGAATAGATAAGCTGGGCATAGAAATTTAGCACAAAACTTATTTTACTTTGAGGTCTTTCACAGCATATATAAGTATATATAATGTGTAAATATCAATTATATCAATGCATATATGCAAATAACAAGTTATTAATGATTGCATCAAGAAATATAATGACATTATCGAGTCTTTTGAACAGTGTGTCCCATATATACCCTCAGAGACGTTTTAGGATGATGATGGGTTCTATTGTAAGATATGTGTGTTTCATTTTTTTGTGTGTGGTAAATACTCTATGCATCACTTAAGTGCAGAATTCCATCTCTGCTGTTCTGAATTTTTCTTGATGATTTTTGAGAAAAAAAAGTCTGTCTTTTTCTTCTTTTTGTGTGTCTATGTGTGGACATGTGAGTCCCACACTGCACATGTGGAGGTCAGAGGATAACTAGCTATAGTTGGTTCTTTTCTTCAACCGCTGAATCATCTCTCTGGCCTTCTGGCTTTATTGATAATTTTTTGTGGTACTTGTTAGAACAACACATATAAACATACCTTTGAATTTCTTTTTTTGTTTCTGAAGCTATTAGTTGGATGTTGAATTTTCTGTATTTCTTTCTGCTTACTACTTTTAATCTTTAATGTATTTTTCTTTGTAAAATATTAGCTCAATTTTATATTTAAAACCATTGAATTTCTTTCAATTTTTGTTATTATGTTGTTAATTACTATGTAGATTTTCAGGGTCTCTTATCTAATACCTGTAACCATAGCCAGGACTATTGATACAGACAATGGAAGCCTACCAACTCTGGTCCTTAACCCAGGTCTATACAGACCAGGTTATTAGAATTCCTAGATTGGCTTCATCTTGTGACAAATTATTTACTGCCTCTCTCTTCATCTGTGAAATAAAGTTAACAGCGTCCTGTGCAGACCGTAAAAAGACCTTATTTGGATTTAACTTTACATGTTGTGCAAACTCATTCTAAGTGTTGAGTTTCTTTATTCTCCTCACCCCAGCTCCTCATGTGTGACTTTTGCTTTATTACTTTCTCGGATGTGTATGAAACTGGATCCCGTGTTCTTGGGGGTCCATATTCTGACTTTGTTACTTTTTAAAGTTTCTCAGGTTGGGCAGATAGCTCAGTAGGTAAATATGACCTGATTCCTGGAATCCATTTGGTGGGAGGATGGAACTGATTCCCACAAGTTATCCTCTGACCTCCACATATATGCTATGGCACTTGTGCACAAGAATGGACCACACACACAATATAGAAATAAAATTTCTCCAGTTTTATATTTCCTTTCTCTTTTTGCTTTGGTGACTTTGAGGTAGGGTCTCATGTACCCAGTCTGGTCTTGGACTTGCTGTGTAACTGAGACTGGCCTTGAACTACCTGAGTTCTGGGATTACAGGCTTGACCAGGCTTGGTCTCTCAATGATTTACCTTTATTATATCTGAGACCAAAACACCTGACAGAACAACTTAAGTGAGAAATGACTCATTCTTTTCATGGTCATTTGATTCCATATGACTTGAGGTAAGCAGAGCTTGCTGTGTTCTGTGCTTGCTGTGAGTGGAGCTTGTGGTGAGCAGAGCTTGGGGTGAGTGGATCTTGGGGTGAGCAGAGCTTGGGGTGAACAGAGCTTGGGGTGAGTAGAGCTTGGGGTGAGTGGAGCTTGCGATGAGGCAGAGCTTGGGGTGAACAGAGCTTGGGGTGAGTGGATCTTGGGGTGAGCGGAGCTTGGGGTGAACGGAGCTGGGGTGAACGGAGCTTGGGGTGAGCGGAGCTTGCGGTGAGGTAGAGCTTGGGATGAGGCAGAGCTTGGGGTGAGGGGATCTTGGGGTGAACAGAGCTTGGGGTGAGTGGAGCTTGGGGTGAGGCAGAGCTTGGGGTGAGCGGAGCTTGGGGTGAGCGGAGCTTGGGGTGAGCGGAGCTTGGGGTGAGGGAGAGCTTGGGGTGAGGGAGAGCTTGGGGTGAGCAGAGCTTCGGGTGAGCAGAGCTTGGGGTGAGGCAGAGCTTGCAGGGAGGCATGCCCTCAGTCCATGCCATGATACCTCCATGCTTTAGTCTGGGTCTAGTGTGATGCATCACAGATGCATCAGATTTGCGCTTCACCAGTCTCCTGGGTGATTCTCAGTCCCGTCCATCCGACAGTGGAGACCCACAACTCGGTACCTTAACCCAGGTCTGCACTGACAAGGCTACTAGAATTCTGAGATTGGCTTCATTGGACTAAAATGAAGGTGTTCGCGGGTCTCTCTTCTTTCTGGAGCCTCTTGAGGAGAATCTGTTTCCATGTCTCCTCCAGCTCCTAAAGTCGCCCACATTGCGGAGCTTGTGGCCACATGCGTCTGTCTTCATAGCTAGTAGTCTGCAAGACTGTCTGACTTCAACTCAGTTCCCTCTTACTCTTCCGCCCCTAAGAGCCCTGTCTGCATTGAACCTACCTATTTTGTCCAAGATGAACTCTATTCGGAAGGCGGCTAATTGGCAACCTCAATTCTGGCTGCCATCTTAACGGCCTTTCACCTTGTGATCTGGAAATAAGGACGCACACGCTGTAATCTGCACCGCACACACCCGTCGTCCTTTGAGCACTTGCATATTGTCTGGGAATAATAAAACAAAGCAACAGCAACAAAAAAACAAACAAAAAAGCAAGATATTTCAGGCCTTCCTGGAAAATATTTGTGCCTGTCCTACTTCTGCCTGGGCTGGCCACTCATTGCTCCAGTTTGCCCTCACAATGCTGGTGCTTGCTGTTATCATTCTTGTTTGACTAGGAAACTGTGGCGGTCAGTTACACAGCCCACAGCTTGAATGGTTTTGAGGCAGGAAAGAGCCTAGATCCAAGTACACTGGCTCTCACCAGTCTTCCTAACAGTGCAGAGATCTCACTATCCTCATGGTGTTATCATTGTGAGGAGAGAGTTCACTACACTGTTGAGTGCTGTGCACACAAATACTGCAGAGCATGTGCTTAGCTTGGTAAGCAGGATATGAAATGTGTTGACTGAGAACAATGAACTGTACCATATTCTTGTGTTGACTTTAAAGTAATGAAAGTCTATGTGTCCTGTGCTGTCTGTCTAAGTAATTCTCCAGTAATCAAGTGTATATAATTTATATTCATATTATATTATTTTCTATCATTAAGGCTCAATTCAATAATTTATCAATAAAACTTTAGTAACTACCTTGGGTTCCAAACATGAACTTTAAACAAATTGTTTGTTCACATTCTTGATCTGAAGTTACTGATTAATTTCAGGATTGACTTGGATAATATTCCCATCACAACTTAATTAATGATGTTGATTTTAGCATAACATTTAAATTTTTATTTTTATTTTTTGTGCAAAGATGATGTGTATGATTTGACAACATGGGCCAGAAATAATTCTGCTATGTACCACAGGAAACTATAGGGATATTAACTACCCACTCCAGCTCATGCTTATAATAGAGATAACCCTCTGCCATAAAGCCCTCCGACAGGCCTTGTAACTGGAATGGTATGAGCAGGTGCTGCCACAATAAAAAAAAAACCAGCCTCCCCACGAACAAATATGAAATTAAAAGTATCAATCAATCTGCAGCTTCAGTTCTGTGGGGCCTCAGCATCATTTCCTCCAATAATAGCAAATTCAGGGTCGTCAGTGCATCGTTAACAGGTTAAAGACCTTTCGAGTATTCTTTTAAAGTATTCCAGGCAGTTGGCTCAGTTCCTTGTTGCTTCATTGGAATCAGCAGGGCAAGCTGATGGGACTCCCAACCTCTGGGCAAGTCTTCTAGCCCTGGCAGCTGTCAGGGCTCTGCAGGACTTTGCAAAATGGGCTGGAGACTTTGGGTGAGTGGTGTCATCTCCTTTAGGAAAGTCATTTATTCTTTAGCATGTGATGTCAACCAGACTGGCAGAATCTTATATGATTGATCCCATTAGGCTCCATACCCTGCTCCTGCTATGCCTCTCTTTCTAATGGCTGGTGGGTTATCTATCCTTAGCAACCCAGAGCACCTGAGCTGCTTCCTCTCTTATCCCCTCCTATTCCTCTCCTTGTTGAGATTCCTTCACATTTGAGGAGGAGGAGGAGTAAGGAGAAGAAAAAGAGGAAGAGGAAGAAGAAGAAAGAAGAAGCCAGTTTGACAGTTTCCCTTGCTTCAGCTTCTCGTCTTGGTTAGGCAGCACCAGCACCCCACCTCCTTGTCTGGCTCACTGATGTGATTGTCTCGATACAAAGCCTTGCTGAGGAGTCTGTCTCACTGTCTATTCCTGTTGAACCAGAGCTGAAAATTCCATCCTGTCAGGACTGAGGTGGTAACACTGAGCATGGCCTGAGCCTGTTTCCTCAGCTTTCCTGACTACAGTCCTCTAACGCCCCAGGTTCTAGTTAGCAGATCAAACACACACCTTGCCTCTGTTCTGCTGTGTGAGGTTGCTGATGGTCCATGGGATGCAAGCCTGAGCCAGTGCAAGTCACAGGGGATTTTCACAAATACTTGTGTGGAGATTGGCATTTGTCTATAATTGTATCTGTTGTTATTATTATTATTATTTGGTGCTGTGACAGAAACAACTTTTGTGAGAAAGGATTTATTGAGGTCTGCAGTTTAAAGGTCCAGTCCATTAGGGTGGAAAGACATGAGGGCTTGTCTGCTCTGTCAGTGTGTTCAGAGCATTGGTCTGGTCATGTGGTCACCGGTCACGTGGTCACTGAAGCAGAGAAGGAAGTCTGACCCCTCGAAGTCTGTTCCCAGTGCCTTACCACAAAGAGCCATGCTTATCACCCCAAAGGTTCTTCAACACTTACAGTACCAGCACTTGCTGGGACAAGCGTCCAAATGTGGGAACTTTTCACATTTGAACTCTAACTGGAGTGAACATATGATTCCTTTTCCCTGAATATTGTTTAAAGCTTGTCTTTGCAAAGCAAGTCACTACTTAGTCAACGGGAAAAGATACATGCTTTGTATATTTTTGCAGGTAGGGTTTATCTGAAAATAGGATTTAATACACCTTCATGTGTCATATGTAAATTAGAAATTTGAAAAACAACAGCATCAAATAACACCACAGAAAAAGTTATAAAGTTAAGTTCCTGTATTGCTTCCACACATTTTCACAGTTCCCCCTTGGCCAGGAGGAGAAGAATGAATGATTCATATTGAGAAAGAATTGTGCTTGGAAAACTAGCAATGAGAGTCAATTTTAAAATTGACTTTCTGTGTGTGGCTGTTTTGCCAGCATGTACATCTGTGCACTGTGTGTGTGTGATGCTCATGAAGGCCAGAAGGGAGTATGGGATGCCCAGGGACTGCAGTTACAGATGGTTGTGAGCAGCCATGTGGGTGCTGGGAATTGAACCTAGGATCCTTGGAATAGCAGCTCGTGCTCTTAACCATTGAGCCATCTCTCCAGTCCCTAACTAAAACATTAATCTCTAAGTGAAGGGTTTTTCCTCCTCCCCTCCTCTTCTCTTCTCCTCTGCCTTCTCTCTCCCCTCCCCTTCCTCCTTACCCTCTTACCCCTCCTTTCCTTCCTCCCCTCCTCTCCTCTTTATTTTTATACTGGTGGACTATGGTCATATTGTCCTCCCCTGCTCTTTGATGCACCAAGTTGTCCTCCATCTTGAAATCTGCTCTGATCTAGAAGCACCAAGGAGTGGACCTGGGGGGGGTACTGAGATCATCCTTCTAATTAAGGTCATAGTTCTATAACAACATATATGTAGTGATAGGAGCAGCAGGCTGGCCTGCTTTTCGTCCTGTCTGGCTCCTGCACGGCTAGCTTTACACCGGAAATAACAACACACAAACTGTATTCATTTAAGCACTGCCTGGCCCATTAG
>LOJH01081855.1:0-11228 GCA_001685095.1 Ellobius talpinus
AGGATGGGGAGGGAATTGGAAGGAGGGGAGGAGGTGGAAAATTTTTTTTAATAATAAAAAAATAAAAAAAAATATTTGCCCTTATACTCACAGATAAGTATATGACTCACTTCTTTTAAAAGAAACATCTCTTGGCAATACATAGAGACTATCACAGAAAGAAACATCTCTTCACAATAAACAAAGACTACCACAGGAAACTGTAGCTAATCAAAATACAGATATCTAGTGATCGTATGCTGTCAAGCCCCTACTGATACATCTACAACACAACTCTTTCATCTAGGGCTAAGGATTTAGAGAGGAAAATGTGATGAAAATAATGTAAGAACAAGATCAGGAAGTTTTATGAGAGATTTTATCTCCTAGAAATGTCAGAGAAGTTATGCATGGTTTTTATCACCATTATCTGTAGGCAAATGTCAAACATTTCCCTTCAAGAATCCACCATTTCTTTCTGTTGTCATCTTCCAGAGCATGCATGGTCAGTGAGAGTCATCTCAAGGTACTGTCAGTGGGGATCTTCACAAGGATTTCGTTCCTCTTTTTGGTTCTCATTTTGGAATTGATTCCATTGAGAGAATTTGCCAATGATAGTTTCACACAGTTGACATGCAACTAAGGTAAAGATATGATCAATTCACACCCCTTCCAAATGTGACTCTTTAGTTGATTAATATTCAGCAATCTAAGTAATACTTTGGTATTCCTTTGCGATTTCACAAACAGCATCCAGTGTTCTGTCAGGCCCATCTAATGTTTCAATGCTACTTTCTTTATTTCCCACTCTTGACTTTTCAATATCATTTTCTCTTTCTAAAGCTATTTTTCACTAATGTTATACTTTATCATTGCAATCCACACTTTGTACATTGTCACTCTGTGGAGTGTTGAAATTAGGGATATGGGTTTCTATTTAGCAGAGGATGCTTGATGCAAAAAATATCATTTAACCTAAACAGAGTTTGGACATTATCTGCTAGAACCAATTTTACTTGTCAAAGCTAGTGATGTTCAGCATTTCTGATAGTTTTTTGGTGATGGTTCACATGAAGGCAGGTTCTGTGATACAGCCTAGGTCAATCTTTAGAGGATCTGAAGATGGAAAGGACATACGTGGTGAGGGAGTTAGCAATTTCAAAATGTATACTGGAAAACTCCATAGGCTTGGTTTGGTGAATATAGTCAAGTTCTGGTTTCACCACAAGTAATTGCTCTACATAAAACTGAATTAAACCTTGTCAGCCAGATTTGTTACTAACAGCAGAAGAGAAAGGGGAGAGAAAAGTGAGCTGTTCATTTATGGTTTTGTGTTCATTGCCATTACAGAAATACAATGTACATAGATTATAGAGTATGATTTCACTGTTTCAGGCATTTGTGCTTCTTTTCTACATTGAGCTTTAGAGTTAGATCTTTTATTTTTTTCTGAATACATTTTTTTCTTCTGTTTTTTGGTGACTTAGTCTGTCAGCCAAAAGGAATTTGAAGACAATAGAGAGAGGCAAGGGTGGATCTCAAATATAACTTACAGGAATTCAAATGGAAGACAGCACGCAATAAGCTAATTAAGTTCATGGATAAAACCTGGGAAGGATTAAATGCTTGAGTCAGGTGGGTTCTATGTAACTCTGGAACCTGGGCTGGCTGCTAAGAAGTGGGTTCATTATAATATTCTAAGCCACGGAACTGATATATTTGCTTGAGTTTCTCTCAAGTGGAAGTAAAGATGAGGGGTTAGCAGAGATATTTCTGAAGGAAGGATACATCTTCCAGAAAGCAGTCTGCCTCTTTACAGACACCAGTGCCATGATGGGATGCAATAAAGAAAGTCAAAGCAGGGCCGGGTTGTACGTGGCATTTCAAGATGGGCAAACTCATTAAAGTACTCTGTGGAAGAATTATTACAGAATTTCTGAGCAGTAACACATTACTTTTCTATCACTCTCTAAGATATTTAAGCATAAATTGGAATAAAACACTCATTCATATTAGTTCCTATGGTCTATGAGTCTAAGAGCTGACTAGGTGGGTCTTCTGTCTAGGTTTGTATAGGCTGTGACCAAAGTTTCAGTTCATGCATTCTCATATGAAAACCAAGATAAGATGATTACAGTTCTCCAAGCTGTTGATAGAATTCGATTCCCTATAGTTCTTTCTGGAGGGCTTAGACCTTGATACATGACCCTTACTGTAGAATATTCATGTTATCACAACCTCTTCCTACTTTGATGAGCTGCTAAAGCACCATCTCACATACATAATGTATTGTGCTAGGATCATCTCATCACTCCTGCCTGTTTTATTGTTCAGAGGCAAATCACTACTTGACTCATACTAAAACAAACGAGAACTGAAAATGTTGAAAGTCCCCAGGGGTCACCTTAAGGTTGAGTTGACCTTATCAAATAGTAATGACAGAAACCTTCCCAATAAACAAAAGTTCAGTTATCACTTCTAGAATTTGCTTTACCTGGCACAGATGTAAGGGTTGCCATTGTTGTAGGTAGCACCTGATGTCTTAAGTAGGCAGAGAAGGATCAGAATAGGTATGGAAATAGGATTTCTGGCTAAGCGGAATTCATCATCTAGAGCAAATATTTCTGCTCATTTGTGAATTTACTAGAATCTCTGTTGCAGATGGAGGCGTATTCTCATTGGGCAGAATAGGTCTTGAGCTATGAGTTAACATCGGTCCTCTAGGTTTTACAACGAATTTATGGATAAAGTTGACAGAATGGTTGAAGTGAATGCTAAGAACTCCTCTCAATAAATGGACTTCCTGTCCTCAGAGCTCTGAGTCTATGGCTGGGGCTAAGTGTCCCTCCGTCAGGAGAGAACAATCTGGAAGAGTCTTCTATAACATTATACTCTTTAGGCGGCAGATTGTATTATGTTAGACTGTTCTCAGCACTGGAGAGAGTATGTGGTGCTTCTTTGCTAGAAGAAAGACATATTTTACATATAGATTTACCATCCTGACCACCATGATCACTTTTACTGGATAATTAATTAGCATATTGCCTTCTAAATGAAGCTTGCATCCAGTGTATTTCCTACGGGCAAGGTCATGCAATTTGTAAAACATTCTGCTCCGAGTAGAATGCCTGTCCCAGTTCTTGGCCCATTAGTAGAAGATCAATAAATATTTCTTGAAAGAGTAGATACATAAAATGCATTAAGATGTCCTAGAATAGAAGTGGAAGGGAAAGAAAAGAAATATAAAGTTAGGGACTCATAAAATGGATCCCAAAATGAGAGCAATATAAAAATCAATTCTTAAAATCCTTTCACATTTGCTATGAGCGGGCCACAAAGTTGACTTTCAGCCTTCCAGGAGGAGGAAATGGAATCCATTATAGAAGTGATGATGTCCATACAGCAGAAGTTCCTTAACTATCCCTAATTTGGAAACATATTATTTTACAATATTCCTTAATATAAAGCTTCATGTCTTCATATCTTTCTGTCATGAGACAAGCTAGCATTTTTTAAAAAAACTTTTCATAATTTTGAGAATGATTAATTACATTAAACATATAAGGGTACCCTTCAATGATTTTACATTTTAATTTGAATGAAATGACAAGTGTTTGAAATTATTTTAGCAGACAGTTTGCTGAATAAAATGACTTAAATATATTTTGATTAAAGTAGGTATTTCAGTATTTTCCAGTGGCTTTCTTTGATGCTGAAGTGAAAATCATTGGATTGCTTGCTACATCTCAGGACATTTAAAGCAAGCATCCATAGCACTGTCATTTAAACTGAGTTACTGGACAATAATTGGTAGGATGAAAAAGAGACGCAGGCTTTCTTTCGAGTTATTATTATCTATTTTCCCAAGTTCAAACTTAGCTGGACCCCTCTCACCTGTACATAAATAGTTGCCAAAGTTTTATCATTTCACAATTCAATCTATAGAACATTTTTTTCACAGAAACTGAATTGCTTGGTATAAAAATATGTCATCATAGAAAGAAATTATTTTTTTGAATTAGCAACTATAAATTAATGTTTTCCAAACAAATTAGTGGTTATATAATCAATAATGAATATTATGCTTCTGTTATGCTTCTTAGGGTATCTCACTGACCAGATTCTGACGTCGTCTTCAGAACTTCTTATTTAGTCTTTATAAATAATTAACCACACTCCAAACAGAGACAAACATGACCATACTTGTGCATCTTCCATTCGATTTTATTCTAAATGTTCTCACTGTGATGTACCATATTTATTTATCTGACACTATACTTCTAGAGGCCTATATTGATTTGTAATCTTTTTAACATGAATGTGGCAAATGTTGCTTTGGATTTTTATTTTTGTGTCCATGCTTGGCCGTATCTATGATATGTTTTTGAGACAGAAAAACACATATATTCTGCTTTTATGGGAATCTGTCATTGAAATATGGCAGTTAAGGTAATTCTTCCTTCACTTAACTCTTGTGTCCTGCAGGTCACGTATATAAGTCAACAGTGTTTTGGTGCACAACTTATTACATCATTATAAGTTTTATAATTAATGTTATGTATAATCATGTAACTTGTGGAAAACAGTATGATGTTGTTGGATTCCAAATTAACGTGTCAGAATAACTGTGTATAATTTCCTATGAATTTAAATCACATATCCACTCCTTTAGAATGGAAATGATTTTTATGAACACAGATGGAGTATTTCATAGGTTAATGTATGAGAACTCTTCACATGTTAGAGTTTTATGTCTCCTAGAAATGTTAGGATTGTTTTGTTTTTAGTTTTTTTAATTTTTTTGAATTGCCAGGTAGTATTTTTCAAGTTCTATCACACATGCTTTATTCACCACAAACTTTTTGAACTTATAATTATAAATTAGACAGACTCAATACAGAGATAAGAGGACCGAACTCTGACCTCAAAAGTTCAAAAGGGCATCTACTACCAAAGAGCAGGGTGTGGGAGAACTGATACGAAGGGTGTGTCTTGACTAAATTCACAAGACAGGATTTTATTGAAAGGAATGTGTGTGTGAGGGGGTGGGTTGCAAAGTGTCAGGGGTGTAGATACAAAAAAAGGAATAATTTCCTAAACTGATAAACTGATTGACAGGTGTTGCTCTCTCTTCTTTCTTATTCATGTTCTCTCTCTCCTTCTCTTCCTCCGTTTTACTCTTCCTGTTTCTCTTCTTTCTCCTGTCTTTCTTTCTTTAAGTACACCTACTCAGAGAGATGACAGACATGGGCTCCTATGCTTGGTTACAGGCAAAGAACTTAAAAGATCCTGAATGAAATATAGTTCAAAGTCAGATTTTCACATTAATGCAAATAGACATGTGTCCACATCCCACTTCCCATCTTGTAATACACACCTCCTTAGAAACACAGCTCTGTTCCTTCATGAATTCACACACACACACACACACACAGACACGCAGAATCAGAGAGAGACACACAGACACACAGACACACACACACAGAGGCAGACAAAGACAGACAGACACACAGACACACACAAGGAGAGAGAGAGAATAAAATATCTAAATGTAAGTAAAGTAAGTAGAAAGAGAAATTATCAGAAAATGTAAGAACCAGGGCCTAATCATAAGTCCTATTTTGTTCTCACATCCTTCTAAACCATTGCATAAGGGAGATTTAGGATAGGAGACCTGGGAGTTGCCACGAGTGAGCACACGCTCTGTAGACACAGAGGATATGAGCCCAGCTGCTACTATCACAGACCACACATTGATAACCCTGGTACCCAGAAAAGGTCTGAGGTAAAGCGCTAGGTGGTAAATTATTTGTATTGCACCCACTGTGGTTTTCTATTGCAACTAATTTAATTCTGTATACAAATGAAAAGATAGTTACAGATAATTTGAGCAAATAAAATGGACTGTGACCAAAAAAAAAATCCAACTAACCAACCAAACAACAACAAAATAAACTGCAAAGGGGCCTTGAAATTTAAGTTCCTTCTCATTTTACATGGACAATTTTCTTTTTATAATTAATAGCAATTTTAAGGTCAAACAAAAAGTTCTATAAGAAAAGCCGTATAAAAGCACACATAAAAACAAAGAATCGGCTATGGTATGGATTCTAGACTGTCATGTGAAGGAAATGTATTTTTGAGAAACCAGCACTCAAAAACAATTCCATGGCCATTTGTAGTTGCTGATATACTTTGGGTTGCTTCAGACATCCTTGCTTACCAGAAACAATGACACACAAGATGTCAAGTGTAAGTGAAATGTGCTGTTCCATATTTGACACAGAAATGATGTCTCATGCTTAAACCTACCAAAAAATAAAAAGTGCTAAATTGAAAGACCGTATTGTCTTTAACCAACAATTTATGACTAAGCAAAGGCTTAATACCAGAACCTTTAACAACATCAAGTAGTTAAAAGTTTTTATTCTATTGTTTTACACTATAACTTGCTTATGTTCTTCCTAAAATTGTCTTATTCATTCTTTGGTAATTTACTAGGTGAATACAATGACTGCTATGGTTCAGATATATATTCATTTCATGATAATCTCCAATCACTTCCTGGCCCTATCTTCCTCTAAATTCAACTTCATATCTTCTTTCAATAAAAACAACACACTAAGTCCAATAATGGCTTCCTGTACACACGTGATTGTATGAAATAGTCAACAAGAGCATAGGTACATACCATTGACCACCCAGTTGAAGAAAACTGACTCTTCCTACCCTTCCAACAAAAGCCCATAGCTCCTCATCAAGGGTTGGGAGCCCATTGTAGGTTGCTCAGGGTCCTGTGACTGGCTCCATATTTTCATGTTTGTTTGGAAAACACTAATTGGATTCTGTAGATTATAATCATTCATTTGAACAGATTCTCTACACATTCCAGTACAAAGTTATGATTACCTTACTTTTTCTTCCCTTAAAATGAATATCTAGATTGGCTGTGTATATGTATAAATAGGAGTCATAAAGATAAGCTATGGATTCACTCCTAAAGTATCAAGCTTTAAAATAAAAAGTTTTTAAATGACATTTTTGACTATAAATTATTTGAAGGTTAGATAACTACAGATTTTGCTTCTAAAAGTCATGTTTGAAAATACACTGAAATATTTAAAGACTAAGTCTTAGGTGCCAGTGTGTTTAATCTGGCTTCTGTCCAAAACAACATCTACAATGATTGCCACTATTTTTAGAATGATTAATGGTGAGTAAATGCTTTATTCATGTATAATTTATTCATTTATCTTTCTATGGGAAGCTCACATGTAATATTCAAGGAAAAAAACTATGAAGAAGAGAGAATTCAACATCATCTGGAATTTGTATTTAGAGACTAAAAGGTCAATTCAGATTCCAACATTACCACTATTACATCCTAAACAGATAATATTTAAGTTGAGGAGGTACCACTTAGTGAGGAATGTGTGTCTCACTAAAACATGTTCTTCTATTTGACTTCATAAATCCCAACAACCTTGCTATAGAACATGGGCACAGGCATGAGATATGTACTAAGCACACAAAGAAAACAATGACTAATAAAATATTATTTTATTTTCTACATCGACCCTCTAAAGAAGTACGGTGATAGGATATATTTCCCTCTATCCCTCATCTTCTGCTTCCTCTTTCTCCACAGCTTCACAGCTTGTAGTATTGCCACCTTGAGCAGAGTCTCTTCTGACTTCCTAGGCAACCCTAAAAGTAGATCTTGCTTCCATCAAAACACTTGAGCTTTTGCATGCACCAGACAAGCTTTTCTTAAAGAACTTCTGTCACCTTAGCTTAATTTGTTCTAAAGCCACTCATGTTAGTAACCTCTCAGTGGGATGGACCTGTGGAATATAGAGGTTCAGCCATCTGATTCTGTCAGTCAGAACCACTTCCTTATACACTAACCACATCTCTGAACTTGTCATACACACTTTGGGTCATGATGGATCATATCACTTACAGCACAAGTCAGGTCAGCGCTCCAGGTGTTACAGGCTCCTGGTGTTCTATGGTTCCTCTCTGCTCACTAGAAAACACTGAGGAGGCCCAAAGAATTTCACAAAGGGAAGGTATGGATGTGTAGAGCTTTATCCCAATGTGCTAAGAAGATTCTATGGGAGTCTATTTAAGACTTAAACACTCCAAGGCACTGTCATGTGCTGCTGATACTAGTTCTTGTGCCCCAGCAGCAACATGGAGCTGGAAACTGTTCTGCCCCTGATGCTGTGCTTCCTTTGTTCTTACTCAAATTGCAACAATTGGCAAGGACATATAAAATGGTGATAAACATGGCTTAAGAGAAACTTTTTTCCATAAGATTAGGACTGGAAAACAGAAAGTTGACATAAATCTAATTTAAAAAAATCAGGATATACCGATGAATCCCAACCAATTCCAAAGGTCACTGTTAACTGTCACAGAGGGACAAGCATTTAAGAGAGCAATAGTCATATACTAAGTAGCATGGGCTGTGTAGATTTATTTTCCTGGTAGAGGAGTGCACTTAGCAGCGAATTTAAAGGTTAAAACATTGACTTCTCTTTGTCACAGTCAATTGCTGTTCACTAAAAGGTATCAATTTTGAACATATCATGTTCATAGAAATTGTTACATTACTTCTTTCAAACCNAGTAGCATGGGCTGTGTAGATTTATTTTCCTGGTAGAGGAGTGCACTTAGCAGCAAATTTAAAGTTTAAAACATTGACTTATCTTTGTCACAGTCGATTGCTGTTCATAAAAGGTGTCAATTTTGAACATATCATGTTCATAGAAATTGTTACATTACTTCTTTCAAACCTTGGATAATGACATTGTACAAGTGGGCAACAAATATTTCTATTATGGGATGTTTTTCACCTATAAAATGCATTACAGAGAAGTTGGGATTATTTCTAGAGCACAAGTTTGAAAAGATATTATGTTTTTCAATGGAATAAGCCTTGAATAAGCAAATTTATGAGGTTCCCTTAGTATGGATTGATAATCTTAAAATCTTATAGTCTTAAATCCATGGATTTAATAAATTTGAAAGTATAGAATCATACATGGAGACAGGATCTTGCCCACTTTGGTCTAAGGATTCAGTAGAGGTAAAAGGTCTCTTTAGTGGCTGACTCCTTAAGTTCCATCTTCAGGCAAGTTTTATTTGTTAGATCACAAACAAAATATCACCATACATCTTTCCTTAAAAAGTTGAGAATAATTATAAATATCTTTAACATTAAAATAACATGGTGAAAAATTCCCTGCGTTACTATTTGTGGTCCAGTATTTTAAGTTCAAACCTCAGGTTTAAAGAACCTACCTAATCTACACTTGCATTATGCTTACAAGTACTGTTCTTTATCGAGGTCTAATGTCATTTTTAAAAATTATAATTATGTCTCCAGAAGCATGAATTTGGGTTAAGTAAAATTGGAGTTGATAGGAATGTTTATTGAGATTCCGGGAGTATTAAAGTCATATAATGATGAAGATATATTCTGGTTAGCAATAGTTAGTTATATTATACCTATGGTATGAAGTCACAGGACAGCTAAAAACTTTTAATGTGAAAGTAAACATTCTCCAATAGCAGATCTTTTTTGATGACTTATTACAAATAGAACAAAATCATGTATATCTAGAAATAAAAAATAAAAATGCCGTATGTTCTCCACTTCTGAGAACCTGTCATTGTACGGGGGTAAGGAAAAAACTCAGAAAAATGAGACTTTCACAGACAAGATATATCAGTGAACAGTGAGTCTCAAACCTCCAGGATTCCTGTCTGCCTTTGACCTTCCCTCCATATTTTGTCTTACAAATATTTACATAAGAGGAAAGCATTATTATTTTTGTCATTTTAAGATATGACTACAATAATAAAATGCAAAACAGACATTTAAAATTTCCAAAATGTTTATGATAAGAAATGTATTTTTTTTTAAAAAAATGGAAAATAATCTGTGTTCAGAACAGCTTTCTGGTTGCTGTGGTGAGATGTGTCTACCTCCTCCATTTAATTATCATGCCAGTGTGATCAAAAGTATAATTATTCTCATTACATAAATGAGGAAAATGAGACCCCAAGAACTTAAATAAATTGCTCAATGTCCACACTAAGGAAGTGGCTTGATTGCCATTTGAACTCAAATTCAACCATCTTCAGATTCTTCTACCTTTATCATGGAGAAGAGATTTTAAAAAACGAAAAAAGAATTGACCACCAAGTAATTATAAACATGTGAGAACTAACTGACTTACCTGAGAATGAGGCTTCTACTGTTAGATTAAAAAAAATGTAAAGCATGGAATATTATCACTCCATATTAAGGAAGCATAAATTCATATTGCAGTCATCAAAAAGGGTACACAAAGCTACTACATGATACTCAGAGATTTTCAAGGCTGTATCAAAACATCTATGAATTTATGAATTTGAGTTATTTGTTGTGGTTCACTGATGTGTTAATGAACATGTTGTGTGCTAGTCTCCAGATACTTCCAATACCAGGCAGTAATTCCTTTCCTCCATGAGGGTGTGCAGAGCTCCTCCAGCCAAGGCATGGGCCTGCCTCTGTGCCTCTGGATCTGGGCTGGCCTGTGACATCCTTTCTCTTACATAAATGGTATGAGCGTGATTCTTCTTTTCGAGTCACATTGCTAACAGATTTAGCCTTCTAGAACCTCCCGCCTCTACTCCCTTGGGACTCATTGTCTTTGTAGGAAGAACTAGGAACAACAAGGAGTATGGGAAAGGCAATAGAGAGCTAGTCGCCACCTTGTACTTGCTGGCCCAGCCTCGGTTAAATGCCATGGGGGAAAGAATCATACTGCCAGACCAAAATGGAGAACCATAAACAAATACTTGCTGTTTTAAATGATATTTGGGGGGTGAATTTTTACAAACAACAAAAATGAGATACTGGTCAGTCATTTAAAGCACTACTTTAAGAAGCTTATATTTTATGAAGTCCTCTTCTCATTTAGTATCTAGCACTAGAATCTAAACTTTCTTAGGATTGTTCAAGAAAAGACACCATCAGACCCCTCCCACCAAAAAAATTACAAAGGACTATAGCTATGAAATAAAAAATGTCACAGAAATATATTTCAAAAAAAAAACACGAAAGTCAGGATTCCCTGAAATTTAACTATGCAAAAGACTACTGAGCTATTAAAATGTAAACATCAATTTAAAAATTCCCTGAAATTTAAATGTGGGCTCTGTGAGGGAGGGAGGGAAGAGAGAGGGAGGGAGGG
>LOJH01082020.1:0-10609 GCA_001685095.1 Ellobius talpinus
TCAGCGTTTATTTAAAACATGATTGACAGATTACAGACAATTCTCCCGCACCATAGCATGGTGACCAACTTCTTCTACAGACACTAATATATGATAACATGAGTCAGAAGTCAAGATATTTTCGACAGTTTAGCCTTTAAAATAGCCACAGTTCAGTCCACAATACTCTGTATACTGCATGTGGTAGTCCTATTAAGTGTTGGGGAATACATACATACACACACACACACATATCACAAAAACCAAAGGCTATAATACAGAAATATTGTCTAAGGTGTCTACCACAAAGGACACTGGGGTTCATTATCTCTTAGGATACATCATGTCCTGGAGTTGTGGGATTGCTTCCTCTTGAAGAGGATGGTGGGTGCTTACTATGGCATTTCATTGGGAGATGTATAATGCCTACTGGTCTATGACTGCTTGTGTTGCTTTGTGGAAGAGGCTTGGTACATAGTCCTTGAGTCATTGTGTGTTCACAAGCCCTTGACCCCCTCATGCAGGTTAGTTTATTTTTCCAACTTGATACAAGCTAGAGTCATCTATAGATGGGAAGAGGGGACCTCAATTGAAAAACTGTCTTAATCAGATTGGTCCATAGGCAAGTCTGTGGGCATCTTGTTGATTAATGATTGATGTGGGAGGGCACCATTCCTAGAAAGGCGGTCATGGGTTATATAAGGAATCATGAGAAAGCCATGAGGAGCAAGCTATGATGACCAAGCCAGTAGGTAATTATCCTTTCTGACCTCTGCTTTAGTTCCTGCCCTGATTTGGCTTCTCTCAGTAATTGATTTTGATCAAGATGTGTAACCCTCAGTGATTGATTTTGATCAGGATATGTAAGCCAAATAAACACTTTCTTCTCGTTCATTATCACAGCAATGGAAAGCAAACGAGGACATCCTGGTCTTCTGATGTTCTCAGGAAGTCCAGGCTGGCTTCAAATTCCTGATACAGTTGAAGATGAGCTTGGGCTTAAACTCTGATCCTTCTGTCTATACCAAACTGTTGGGATTATAGTCATGCATTGCGAAGTTTTACACTGTTATGGGTACTGATCTCTGAGCTTAATGCATGCTAGGCAAGTACTCTTTTAGCTGAGTCACATTCCCAGCATCCACTGTCACCTTCTTGACTATCTTGCTGGGGAAGTATCAGACAAGTAGGCTAGTTTGATCTCGATACAAGGTCAGAAGTAAATAGACATGGCATACCTTGTACTCTGACTTCCCTGACATGATGGCTTCATGGGCTTCAGTCTTGCTGTCTTCAACCCTGTCATCCCCAGGACCATCGGTCCAGGCAGTCCCTGCTGTACAGTGCCTGCATGTCTTAGGAAGCAGATCTCCATTGCAGCCCATCACCCTGAGCATGCTCTCTTCCTGTTCTCAGGAGCGGTTGGGGTCTGGCCTGCATTCAGAATCAAGGTTTCCTTTTCACTATCATGGCTGTTGATTGCTCCCCAGATATCTTGAGTTTTCTCATGTGCTCCATCTCCCTAGGAAGGAAGCAAGTCTCAGAACTATAGTTTTTTTCCTGCCAGGGAAGCACTGGAAGCAGAGCTCCCAAGAGTGTCTGAGTGTGTGTTTCTGTTCAGAATTCCCTCTCACTTTCCATCTCATTTTCAGGTCGTGTCTCTATGCTGTGCTGATGTGTGCTCCCTCCTTCTGAGTTTCATGGGGCTGTGGAAGTCTGCTCCCTGGTGAGCAGAATAATTAGAACAACTGCTTTTAAATGCACTTCAAAAAGATGGCATTGGGATGCAGTGGACACTGTGGAGTCCGGTGCCCCTCTTCCAGCACTCCTCAGTGTGTGTTTCCCAAGCCTCGGCCGAGCCAGTGGAGAAGGAGGAACCTTTTCTTCTTCCGGCACAGGCATATAAACCTAAGAACTGGGCAGCCCCAAACAGAAGAAGCAGAAAAGAAAGATGGGAGGAACAAAGATTTAGCCGAGTAGACTGTCCTTGGAACTGGACCAGTGTCCTGAAGCTACTTCACTGGAGAGGTAGATATGGCCTGAAGGACATTGCCTGCTGCAGACCCCAGGCAGCCAGCAAGGTGCAGGGCTTGGGGAGGATTCTCTTGAGGAACCTTAGTTGCCATACTTCACTGTGCACAGGGTTAGGTATGATAACGCTCTTTCCTTTGAGTCTGCCATGCACTTTGGTCTTCCCTGGGCTTATTTTACTTAATAATCTACCTATTTCCCCACAGATGTCACAAGTTCTTTCTTCTCTGGGGCTGAATGAACCTCAGTGTGTATGTACCACCTGGTGATGGACATCTTGGTGGACACCCCTGACTTGGCTGTTGTGAGCAGTACTTCTGGGAGTGTGATGAGCAAGTGGCTCCCGCACTTTTGAAGGGAGTGTAGACTGGTGTGGCCACTATGGAAACCAGTATGGACGGTCATCAAAAGAGCTAAAATTAGACCTCATGTGGCCCAGGCACCCCACACATGGGAATATACCCGGAGAAAGAATTACAAAGCTACTTATCTTCCCCACTGATCAGTGCTCTGAAACCTGATCTGCCCCAACTGTGCCTCTCCCTTTAGGTTGGCATAAAAGACCTTCATCTCCAGTCTGCTTCTTCTGCACTTGTACTTGCCCAGCTCGTTTACCAGTGCTTCATGTGGTGTTAAAATAGATGACGTGTGGCTTAGAGCTGCGTTTGTATTTGAATCTTCACACAACAGATGACTTTTCATCTGGGTTCTTCCCACAATACCTTTGTCTCAGCCGATCCCAGCAGCTGTGTCCCGAGAATTCTTGCCTGACATCTGAACAGACCGTATCCATGGAAGGCAAGTGTTGCCTCGTGGCATTTGTACCAGGGAGGCAAGGTAAATGTTCCAGTGTGGAGTGTGGGGACACAGTGCCAAGCAAACTGTACACTTCAGACTCTATCTAGGTGTTGGCCATGGTGGGCCATATCAGGAATCCTAGCACTACGAAGGCCAACTGACACACGAGCTCAAGGCTAATCTGGGTGGCACAGTGAGACGCTAAGAAAACAATACCAGAACAAGATGAAAAAGGCAAGCAAGCAAACAAAAATACCCATGCAAACAATAACAAGAGCAAGCACTCTGAATATATTCAATAGGAAAGATGACAGGTGATATGGCCACACAGGAAATAACTATAGTGAAGCCATCTCCACTCCTCTACCTGTTCCCAACTGCCCTCCTCTCAAACACACAGCATATTTAAGTATTTTTTGTATCTTTTCAGAGATATTTTATGAGAAATTATTGTACTATTGGAGGCTAGGACATACAGGAAAGCATAGACATAAACGAGGATATTCATTGTAAGAGTTGGCTCATGACATTTAATTTCATTTTTTAGTACTTCCATTTTTATTTTTATATTTACTTGTGTGTGCGCATGTGTATATATGTGCAAGCACATGTGTGCTACAGCACAAGTGTGGCTCTAAGAAGCCAGTTGGTGGGAGCTAGGTTCCCCATCCACCTTGTCGGTCTTGAGGACAGGATTCAGGTTATCAGTTTGGAGCAAATGCCTTTATCTGCTGAGCCATCTCACTGTCTGGGGCTTGCCATTTTAAAGGTCAAAGAGTTCCACAAAATGCCATGTGCAAGATGGAAAATCAGAAAAGCCAGTGGTAAAAAGTCAGGCTGGATGGGAAGATGCATAGATCCCCTATAACTCCTGATCCTCAGCTGAGAGAAGCAGGCCACTTTCAAAGGAACCCAGAGTTCCGACTTCCAAGGGTGGGAAAGACAGATATCCCAGGTCTAGAAGAGAGTCTGTCTGTTCCATCTTGGCATTTTGACCAATGAAGCCCTCAAGGGTTGGGTGGTATCTGCTGACATTGGTGAGGGTGGGTCTTTATTAAAGTCTCTGATTCACCTGCCAGCCTCTTCCGGGAACACCCCACACTCACACCCAGACATATGCTTTAACAGTGGTGCAAGTGTCCACTTATCGTGCCTGAAGTCTGTGCTACAGTGATGAAATGCTTATCCCGTGTTCATATTATCTGTAAAATGGTGCTTCTGCACCTGCTGCTTTGCATATTGGCTAACCCGAGTTATGGCCAACCTGAATGAGAAGAGCCTTTCCATGATGGCCTGCTGCCATGGTGTCACAGAGTGGAACCACACTGAAGCCTATTTTCTCAGTCCTTTGATACTGTCTTACTTTTAATCTTTTGCCACTGAAATATCAAAAAGGTGTTGCCGTAACTCACCAAATGCGGATTACACAAGGATGAGTGGACGGTACAGCGACTCTTTCAAAGTTGAACCGTTAGACTAAATGCACTTGTTTTCATGGGGACTGTGCCTAGTTCTCATCATTAAGAGCCCAAACACACTTCTGATGCAACCAGAACACCTCAGACGGCACCCAAATCACAGCGCGTGTAGTTTCGCTTGTTGGCAGCCTGACAAGTAGAAAAGTCAAAGTGTGTACCAGGCTAAGGAAGCCTGGTCTCTCCTGGATCACCAGTTGGTGGTGCTGTTTTGGGAAGGTTGCAGAACCTTTAGGAGGTAAAGGAAGTATGTCACTGGGGGGAGGTTTATAGCTTTGACCCTTTTCCTGTTCTCTCTCTCCCTCACCATCCTCTGCCTCCATCACGTGTATGGGTGAAAGGGTGATGAACCCACTTTCTGTTCCCGCCTTCCTACCATGCTAGGACTGTGAATCTGTTTGCGACTGTGAGCTAAGACAAACCTGCCTTTCAGGATGGTTTATTACAACAACAGGAAGGGAACTAAAATAAATATGAAGAACTATCCCCCTTACCATCACCCCAGCTTTGCATTACTCTCCCTGATATCCTTGGGTGCTGCTCTGCCTCCAGAGCTCTCTGGTTCAGGACCCTTCTCTGCTTTGCTGCCATGTCTCCATCCTGGCAGAGAAGAGGAAAGGCTCACGGCAGTGACCACCAGACCTCATCCTATACTTCCGGGTGTAATCAGACGGAGTCCTGAATGTGAGTGAGCACAGCCCAGTAATGACCGTGTGTGTGCCGAACTTTTCGTGTGTGTGCTGAACTTCCAAAAGTATGAGAAGGCTCATACTGCTGCCACTGAAAGTTCCTCGAGGTCATATACACAGAAGGAAAGATTATGTTACAAACAGAAAATAATTGGCTTAGAAAGAAAGATTTGTCTTTATTTTTAATTATATGAATGCATGTTTGTGTGTGTCTGCCTTTGGGTATGTGCCCAAGAGTTCAGGTGTCCACAGAGGTTAGAAGGGGGCTTCAGAGCCCTGGGAGCTGAAGCTAGAGGTGGTTGTGATGCGTTTGATGGGGGTGTTGGGAACTGAGCTTTGGCCTTGAATGCCTAAAAGCGATCTCAACTTCTGAGTCATCTCTCCAACTGCCTGAGTTTTGAGTGGAAGCGTTTGGCTAGTTTGAACAACAAATTTAAATTTCAGGTGCATGGACCATCTCCTGACTACTTGAAGGGAAATGAATATAATTTTACCACCATTGTGCCCACGTTTCTTGAATGTACACCGTGTCTTCCTCCAGGCCCACCTCTCAGTTGGAGCAAATGAAGAGAAATGATGATGGATCATATCTACTTCCCATGATTCCATTGTTCCTTATCACGAACAATTTATATGAATACTGACACCAATTAATCCCAGCTTCATCTATCATGTAGCACAGTGTTTAATCTAGTCCTGGGAATTGATAAAAATTTAATATTCTGCATTCTTGAGTCCTTCCCTTGAGTGATAAAGGAGGCCATAAATCTAAGCCAGCACTTGTGTTCTTCATTTTGCCGGCTACTCCATCATCCCCAAGCAGCTGTGAACTTCAGGAGAATTCAGGAAGAGATCTATGGAGATTGATGAACTCCTCGTTAATGTGGAAGCGTGTATAACTATGACCAGTCTCTCCATTCTTAATGACCCTCAGAACTATGCAGAATAAGAAGACTATTCCAGGAACATGGATCAGAAATTCTAGAAGCTGACACTTCTGAGTCAATGCTATTTCTTACATTTCTCTAAAATGTGCATATTTTATTTTTATAAATCTTCATGTGAGGCCAAATATGTTCTGGGCTGTTCCTAACAGCTTTGCTCCTAACAGCAGCGTACATTCTCAGGCATAACCAATAGCATCTGTGCCTGCTTGTTTTCCTTCTGGACCAATTTAACTGAGAGCTGAGAATGTTTTACCTTCAAATATGAACTTGGTTCTGCTCCACAGGCAGTCAGCAACTCTTTTGAGCACTCATAGGTTATCTTCCCCCTCTTCTAAAGTTGGTGTTTGCCTTGTTCTTTTTGGGCCATGACTGTGGCTCCCTGATCTTCCTGACTCCAGGAGCGAGTGCCCTTCCTGCGTTCACAGACAGCCCTCTTCCGTCTCCAGCACTGACATCCAGGCGAAGGCAAGTAGGCAGGGAGCCGAGGCTAGCTGGCTTGGGGGGGCGGGCTATGTGCAAGCTGATGGCTTCTGTTTCCAAAGATTAGTGTGGGATACGGCTGCTATGGTGGTAGGGTGGAGGAGTCACCCTGGAAGGCAGGGGCAATTGTAGTGAAAAGACAAACGTAACAAAGTAAAAGTTTGCAGTGAATTTGTACATCCTGTGTGCTTGTTCTGACCCAAGTTCCAAGACATGACTTTCTTTCTGTGCTAAAGGTCCAGAAGACTCTTTTTTTCTCTCATTTCTGTCATCTTCCAAGGCAGTACTGATTCTAGACCCATCACATTGTTAGTCTACCAATCTCTTGTCTGTTTACAAGGCCACTTCAAAAAGAATGAGATTCCTGAGCTGGAGAGATGGCTCAGTAGTTAAGGGGACTGGTTGTTTTTCCAGAGGACCTGGGTTCAATTCCTCACACCCACAAGGCAGCTCACAGCTGTCTGAAACTGAATCCAGGGGATCTAATACCCTCACACAGTCATGAATGCAGACAAAACACCAATGTACATAAAACTGAACAAAAAAGAGATTTCTGTGCAAAGTCAAGAATGAGTCCAGATGCAGTTACGTGTGTGTGACGGGCTTCCCTCGTGGTGCATCTGAATATGAGTGGCACCATGGCAGGACAGCTATTCCACGACACAGCCAGTGGGGCACATTTTTATTTTTTCTCCCTCCTTTTCTCCTCTGGGCCAAATGTACTTCTCTTCTGAGTGTGTTTACACAGTAAAAGCTATCTCCAACCGGAACTATTGCAACACTGCATTTTGAAATGTTGACTAGGGAACCAAGCCAAATATTTATCAGATAATGATGTAAAAATTTAGGTACATAATCAGGTCACATTTTTCATAAGAAATAGCTGAAAAATTGTCACATGACCTTGAAACCTACTGAATTACTAGGAAACAAAGGGTCCAGGGAGGCTGTATAGGGTGGGAGATTTCGTGAGGACTTCAGAAACTTCCTTTTCCCTCATAAGAAAGAAGAGATTGGAGAAAGCTAACCCAGGGAACATGACTTCCCTCAATGAGCAACTTTCACCTGGGAAGAAGCTCTAGAGAAGAAATGAAAGAAAAGAAAAAGAATTCTAGAAGAAGAAGAAGGAAAAATAAAAGCACTAGAAAAAAAATGGTTTGACAGTTGGTTTTGATTTTCAACTTGGCAGGATCTAGAATCACCCAGAAGACAGACATTTCCATGACAGTCAATAGAGAACATTACTGAGCAGGAAGACCTGACCACAAAGTGAGCTTCACTCTCCAGGGTCAACCCAGACATAAGCGATCTGAGGAAAAAGCACTGTCCTGTGTCTGCCCTTGCTTCTTCTTGAGCGTGCTGCTCTCTGTCACCTTTGTCACCATCTTTTGCTGCTGTGATGCCAGCTTCTCTGACTGTCCAATGTGAACCCCTTGCCTACAACAGGAATCTTGAAGGGTTTGCTTGCAAGCCTTACATCATACAGAGTGAGGCTAACACAGCTGTGTATAGTTCGGCCAACATCTCAGAGTAGGTTTTTGTTTTTGGCTTTCCTCTGTATCTCAGCAGTAGAAATTCACTTCTCACAGTTCTGCAGGTTAGATCCTGTGTCCAGTAGGACCCTTCTCCCTGGTCTCCAGATTGCCTTGCTTAATGAAGACAGACTGAAAGAAAGATCCCTGGCTCCTCTTATAAGAATACGCATCCCATTTGTGAGGGTTCTTTCCTCATGACTCAATTATCTCCCTGGAGATACCATTACATAGTGGTCAGGGCTTCCATATATAAACTTTTGGGAGACATGTAAGATCAAACCATTGCTCCTTTTATCAGTGGCTAGCCCCAAACATGAGAAGACCATGCCCAATTTTACCCAGTCAGGTCTATTTGCACCTATTGTTCTTACATGATTAGCCATAGCCACCTTTCACGCCTTGAAGCGTTTGTTTTCCGCTTAGGGATGGCTAAAGGTTTGGCAATGCTGTAGAGCTAACTGTGGTCAGAAGGCTTTGCTTCTGTGCAGTGGGCACATGCTTTTAAAAATGTTTAAAAATCCCTGGCGGCAGTAGGCAGGCAGGCCCACAGAGCAGCCAGTGCCAGGCAGAGACAGCTCGCGGCGCGGTGAGAGAGCCACCCAAGCAGCTTGCGGCGGGGCGGGCTGGTGGGAAGGTGCAGAGTCCCAGCAGCGGGCGGGCGNGTATGGAATAGAATTGGATATTTATTACTTAAAGAAGGGGGAAAAGAAGAGAGAAGAGAAAAGAGAAAGAGGGACAGAGGGGGCCCCCAAGAGACACGGAGAGTGAACAGAGATTCAAGAAGGTCGGGGGAGGCGGGCAGGGTAACTGGGAGTGGGCGTGGCTTGCCTCTTAAAGAGACAAAAACCATAACACATGCCCTATCATCTTCTGTCTGCAGTGAAGCTGTGTCCACAAGAGCTATGCTGGGTGTGCACCACGGTGGCTTCTTCCACAGCCCAGGAGCAGGCTGTAATTTCTTTTCACTGGATGAAGATGAAAATAATAGACTCTGCAACCCTCACCCGGGGAAAATGAATAGCCAAGGGAGCAGGAGGCCTGAAGATTTCCATCCCCACATCAAGATTAACTTTCCTCCGTGACAATGGCTTCTCAATACATCCGTCCACAGCAGTGTGCTGCTCATTCCGTGGGGCATTAGCTGTGCAGAGCCTAATTTGGTAATTGCAATTTGGTCAGACACCAAGAGGGCTCTGTTTTCCTTTTGAACTCTCCTGTGCAATTAGGTCAGAGTTGTGCTTCTGCGGCTGTTAAAGGGCAATTACCTTCTGTTTAGGGGGAAGAAAGAGTCCCCTCTGAGATACCCTGATTGGGCAATTCAGAAAGTAGGGCTAATGTGGAGGGAAACAAAATGCTTGCTAGGAGATGGTGTGTGCTGATCCCAGTATTAGAGCGCTTTTCAAACAAACAGACACACCATGCGACGTTTGCCCTTTGGGACTTGATACACAGCTCTGTTTTCAGCGGCCACACGTCACATCCTAATGAACACATGTCTTAGGAGTTTAGTCTTAATGTCAGCTGTGCAGTGCTGGTTGGTGGGATTTCTCTGCATGATGACAGGAGTCCTGTCTTCTCCTCATGAGCTAAATTAAAGGTACCTCCGTGTATGAATTTAGGAAAGTTACTGAGTGTGAACTCCTTTTCCCCACTGCAATAATAAAGTTGATAATGGGTTTAAAGCTCTGTGCAGAGCTTGGCCCACAGAAAGCATCCACCATTGGCAATAATTCACAGTCATTGAGGTCCTCCTTGACCTAAGTGCACAGCAAGGTCATCATTGCTGCCAGTTCACCCTCAGCTGGCTGGCAATAAGAGCCAGGCGGCGGGCAGGAAAGCCGGGCCTTGTATTCTTTCCTTGCTTCAGCTAGGGAAGCTGTCCTCTAAGCAAGGCCCAGGTGTAATCATGTCTTCACTCCCCTCTTTCTGCCAAACACCTGTCAGTCATCTCAGAGTGCCCAGAGCAGGTGATCTGCTACAGAGTTACCCTCTGATCTGGCACAAGTCACAGCAGAGTCTCAGACCTGCAGCTGGTATCGAAAGTCTCTCTGAGCTGGCCTGATTGTTGTCTTGGCACACTGGCTCCATCGCTGGCCTGACTTCAAGGGAAATTAGCTACTGGGCACAATTTGGCCTGGCCTAAAAAGCTTTACAACTAGGTAGGCAATTTCCAGCTTATAACTTAATAACCGTGAAGGACATTGCAACCCTGAATCATGAGCACGTTCATGCGCAGGTCCCCTGACAGCATGGGATTTCCTACAGGAAACAGTGAACAGTGTCATTATATTCTTTATAACTTTATATTTAAATATACATTTCATTTATATCTACACTTTTACGTCATACTCCCCATTTTCCTGTGGGGTGTGTGTGTATGCACACACGTGTGGAGGCCTGAGATTGCTGCTGGAAATCATCTCTATTAGTCTTCCATCGTGTTCACTGGGGCAGGCTCTCACAATGAAACGCTGCGCTCCCTGCAGATATGGCTAGTTCTGCTGGTTAGCATGCTCTGAGGATCCCTGAAAGGACAGGTGGGATGCCATGCCTGTATGTAGGTTCTGGGGACCCAAACTCTGCCCCCCATGCTTGCCCAGTGAGTGCCTCAATCACCGAGCTATGCCCCCAGTCTTCTTTCACATTCTTTAAAACCATATGTTTCACATCTATAT
>LOJH01082096.1:0-12255 GCA_001685095.1 Ellobius talpinus
CTCCTCGCCAGGATCTCACGTAGTCCAGGTTGTCCTCAAAGTCTTTACAGTTTAAGGATGACCCTAAATTCCTGATCCTCCTGCCTCTCCACCATCCTATTGGGGTACAGTAGGGTACAGGCAAACCACCACATCCAGTTGTAGTGCTGGGAATTAAACCAATGCTCTGTGCACACCAACTGAGCTCTGCCCCAACCCCCAAAACCCAGTGTCTAAAAGCCAAGGACTAATGTTGACAGCGTGTCTTGCTCTCCACTTCATGCCGTCTTCCTCTGAGAGGTCTCCCTCACCTCATTCATAGCTTTGTCCTACTCTACCCCACTTCCTTCCCATCCCCAAACCTGCAATGCCTAGCCCAGGCCTGCTCATTTTACTGCTCTCTGCAGTCATATGTGCAACCACTAGGTCAACGTTCTATCCCTAAGATGCTGAATTCCCCTAACCTCCTGATGTTCAGGGTCTTGCAGCTGCCATGGAAAGAGCCTGGGGATGAAGTTCTGGGGAAAAGCTCAGAACACTGTTCACACCCAGGGTCATCCTGCCTAAAGCAACATCCTCAGGCACAGCCAGTGGCCAGAAGGGCCCGAGTCAGTCCACCAAGGTTAACCCCTGTGGTGGCTTCAGAGGCACAGACAAGGTCAATTATGGCTTGTCCACACTACCATACAGAGGTGGATGCGGTGTGTCAGGTGTCACCAGATTGAAAACTCAAAAACTAGCTCCTCTCCTGTCCCTACCTCTGCCCACTGACACCAAGTCTGTCGGTGGGCATTATTAATGGGGCCACTCAGTCAGGATTTTCAGCGGGGGGGGGGCTATTTGCCCCTGGGGCATCTAGAGAGTTTTTTGGGATGACATAGCCAGGAGGTATGCTGCTGAATTGACTGGGTACAGGGTGGCGATGCTGCCAAATCTCCCACAATATACGGGACAGTTCCCACTGCAAAGCATTGCCACACCCCAAATTTCAGTGGTCCTGCTGCTAACAGGCCTAGCCTAAAATATCTCCCAAATCTTCCTACTTTACTCCATCATCAATTGTCCCTACCCTGTTCACCTACCCTGAGATCACCCTTGATCTCTCACAGCTGTCCCTGCACAGCAGCCCAAAGGACCTGTTGAGGCAGGCCCTTCCCATTGGAAGCCTCTGGCAGCTTCCCATCACCCCCCATCCACAGACTGTCGGTATAACCTACACTTGGGATCCTGGGCCAACAGTTGGTAAGGTAAGCTCAGAAACACTGACCTGAGGGCTGGGAAAATAGCTCAGTAAAGTGTGTGTTTCACAAGCATTAAGGACCTGTGCTCAGTCCCCAGAACCCATGTTTAAAAAGCTGGGCACAATGGTGTGTACTTATGATCCCAGCACTGGGGAGATGGAGGCAGGACCCATGGCCACCCAACCTAGCCAAATAGCCACACCTCAAACCAATAAAAGACCTTGTCTCAGAAAAACAAAGCAGACAGTTTGTGAGGGACAACACCTGAGGCTGTTCCCAGGCTTCTGAGTGTGTGTGCACACACAAGATGCTGACCTACTGTGTGCACACACACAAGATGCTGACCTGCTGTGTGCACACACAAGATGCTGACCTACTGTGTGCACACACAAGATGCTTACCTGCTGTGTGCGCACACAAGATGCTGACCTACTGTGTGAATGTATGTAAAGCTCTTTCGTATCAGAATATACTAAGTGAGAGGCCAACATACTTGTCACATTCACTGCTGGACCCCAGCAAATAAAGCAGTGTTTGCACATAGTAGAGACCCAAAAGAATATTTATCTAATGAGTGACTGCATAAAAAGACCCCAAGGCCATGCATTGGTGGTGTGTGCTTTTAATCCCATCACTCAGGAGGCAGAGGCAGGCGGATCTCTGTGAGTTCAAAGCCAGCCTGGTCTACAAGAGCTAGTTCCAGGGCAGGCCCCCAAAGCTACAGAGAAACTCTGTATGTGGGGGAAGACCCCAAGAAGGCTGTGGTATTCCAGGATACTAGAGGAACCATTGCAAGGCCATGTTCCTTGCCCTGGAGGTGTTTGCACACTGAGGAGGCAAAATAGGCACAAGGGCATGGCTTAAAGATGAAAAATTCCAGAACCGGATGCCTCAGAAACCCAAGTTCTGTCTGTCCTTGAGCCTAGAGTCTAGAGGCAGTGGCTGTCTGCGATTCCCCTTGGGCAATCAGTGAACATCAGAGGTTTCTTTCTAATCTATTGTGTGCTCATAGGGGTTGGTGTAAAAATCATGGTTCAGCCAACATGGTACCACGCACACAGCAAAGGCTATGTGTTTTCACACCCTGCCCCAAGAGTGAGCATCGCAGGGAGCAGGATACTGCCTGCAGGGTTTGTGCAAGAAGTACTTTGGGCTCTAAGGCAGCAAAATTGAATACCCTGAGATTCTTTTCTTTTAAGATAACTCAATAAATATCTTGCAGGCAAGCCTATTCTGTTCTAATCATGAAAAGAGAAAATGGAATCTTGCGAAATCAAAGGTCTAGAGGCAGGTCCAAGGACTTGATAGACAGACAGGTGAGCATGTTAAAGAAACAGAAGTCTGAAGCAGATGACAGACACAAGTGTGTGGACACATTCGTACACAGTTGCAGGCGCAGGGGTGAGCCATCATAAAGGTGTGAGACACTTGTACAGTTCCTTTGTTGACATTTATTTAAAGCCCACAGTGACAGTCACCTCAGGTAGACCTTGGTAGTGACCTTGGCCATCTTATATGTTCAGAGATATTGGATAGCAATACCTAGGGGAGCAAACGACAGATGCCCCAAGTCCACTATAAGTGAGGAGGATGTGAGCTGTGCCAGGTGCTTCCTGGAGGGGAAAGCCAAGAAGCTGTGGTCTGATAAAGGAGGGGCTGGAAAGGGGTTGGTGCAAGCAGAAACTAGCCAATGGGAGGGAAAGGGCTGGTGTCCATCTAGCACCTGTTATAGGATCCAGACATAATGACCTCATTCACTCCTTGTGGCCCTCATGGGAGAACTTGACAGATGAGGAGACCTTGTAATAGCTCCATATGGTAGAGGCTACAGTTCACACCTTAATGATGGGAAAATCAAGGCACAGGCACTAAGAGGCATCAGTCAGCTGGGTACAAGCTGAGTACCATCCATGTCTGCTCTTCCCAGCCTCAGCTGCTGTCGAAGATGCTGCAGCAGGACAGAGATGCAGATCTTCTTGCATCTTGCTCTCCATCACTTCCCTTCAAGCTGGCACCAAGGGGAGAAAGTTCTTGGTTGATCGGATCATGAGACTAAATGCCCCTCTGCAGCTGTTTCCACCAGTTCACCCCCCATCTTCACCTTCTTTCTCCCGGTTTTATTCCCCCCTTCCCTTTAGCACTATGCCAGGGAACAGAGAGAAAAATAGCATCGCCGTTCTTAGAACCCGGCAGGTATTTCACAGCCACCCACACCTGCCTGCCTCTTGCCCAGAAAGAGCCAGGAGAGAGAAAATGAGCTGCAGGAATGGCTGGCTGGCCTGGGGCTCAGCCTCCCCTGCAGCCTTGAATTGAGGCTCCTCTCCTAGGAGTGGAAAGCTATCGGAGGGGAGCATGGCCTAATGGATAGGGGACTTTAGCAGAACAAGATGCCCACTGTCTATCGTGATGAGCAGCCCAGGAAGGAACAGTGGGACTTGACTGCAACAGAACACTGTAGGGATGCTTTTACTAGTTTAGGATTCAACAAAAATAACACCTCTATAGAGGCTCTGATGGCCTCTGTGGGCTCTGCACACATGTACACAAACATACATGCAGGCAAACACACTCATATGCACAAAATAAAAATTTAATATCATTGTTTTGAAATCTTGAAAAATATGGAAAAATCAAGACAAAAATAATAAATTTCATTCATTATCACAGAACCTAAAAAGAACACGATGACATCTGAGTTTTTTTCTTTTCTTCTTGCATATTATCTTACCCTGTGGGGCTCACAGTGGGCAGCCAAGTGCCTCCCCTGCTTTTCCATGTATGTATAGTTCCATGAATATATAATCTTGCATACCTTTCTCTAGTCATTAAGAACTCGATACTGGTTGGTTGGTTTGTTGAAACAAAGTCTTGCTGCATAGCACAGGCTGGCCAGAAAGTCCCTTTGGAGCCCAGGCTAGCTGTGATGGTTTGAATGAGAAATGTCCCCAATAAAGTCAGTTATTTGAACACTAGGTGTCCCATGCATGGTGCTGTTTGGGTAGGTGAGCCTTGCTGAAGGAAGGATGCCACTGGGGCGGGCTTCATCCCACTTCCAGCCCTCACCCTGCTTAGTGCTCTTGGTTAAAGGTGTAATTGCTTCACTTTCCTGCCCCTGCCACCAAGCCTGTCTCTTGTCACCATGCCCTCTTTCCTGCCCCTGCCACCAAGCTTGTCCCTTGCCACCATGACTCCATCCACCCACCATGATGCATACTCATCCCAGCCCTTTGGGACAATAAGTCAAAATAAATTTTCTCTTCAAGTTGCCTTTGGTCATGGCATACACGATGCTTTTATCGCAGCCTCAGACAGGTAACTAATACATTGACTTTGAATTCCAAAATTCACCTTACCTCAGGCTGCCAGCTCCTGAAATTACAGGCATGTGCCACCACATCTGGATCTCCATTGAGTATCTTCAGCGACTACTGCTTTCCATTGTACAAATGAACAACACTTGTTATTAAGTCTGCTATCATTAAATTTTCAGAGACTTCCTTTTTTGTTTTTTATTACTTCGAACAGTTAATTCAATGGTGGGCACCTTTGGTCCAAATTCTTTCAATACTTTTGTGTCATTTCCTCAGCTGGATCCCAGAAACATAATTGAATGTGCTTTTTTAAAATGATTGGTATTTGTTTATGGTTTATTGTGGTTTGTTTATTTGATACAGGGTCTCACGAAATCCGGGTTGGCCTCAAACTTGTAGCTGAGGTCGGCCTTGAGTTCCCAATCCTCCCCAAGTGCTGGAATTACAGGCTACAGCACTGTGCCTGGTTTGAAACCTTGTTTTCTGTAGTGACATTTTCTTGCCCAAGGATCAACTAAAAACCAGCATGTTTTTTGTTTTGTTTTAATGTCATACTGTTTCTACATGGCTTGCCACCTGGTCATCGTCAAGAGTCAACCCACTCATCTCTTCATTCAGCAAATATTTATGTGTACCTTGTACAGTGCACCAGGACCAGGCGACACTAGGGGTGCGATGGCTGTCACAGCTTGTAGTTAAGAGGATATTTGCCTTTGACTTCTTTCTGCAGGATTTGAAGCCACTTGAAGTAAAACACGCCAAGCAAATAAATAGAAATAGACCATCAGACCCAAAGAGAATAAAAACGTATATTTTCCACAAGAATCAATAAAATCCCTGTCACTGAGCTTAAAGTTATCTGTGCATTTCCTAGAACCCAAATAAAGTGGGAGTCATGACGGTCAGTCACGTGTTTCTTGTTCCAGGAACCTTTCCGCCTCTGGGGAAGACGGCCTTTCCTAGAACCGAATTCCAAAAGAAAGATTTTATTGCATCAAAGAGACATTGTTAATATCAAAATTTTGCTTTTAGTGGCATTTTGGAGTATGTTTTGTTTTGTTTTGTTTTTGAGATAAGGTCTCACACAACACAAGCTGGCATCAAACTCTATAGCTGAGACTGCCCTTCAACTCCTGATCCTCCTGCCTCCACCTCCCTGAGACAGTCGGTACTGTACCGCAGAAAAGCAGCTGGCAGATTGGAGTAGTTTTGTTCTTTCTTTCCTTTATCCTAAAGCAATCAGTTCCGTGGCCTGTCTCCCCTGGCTTGTCGCTAGTGATCTGCATCAACTACTAGGCATAATATAAAAATGAAATTTTATGAAGGTGACCGACAGAGATGTTCAGGCCAGTGTCTGGAAAATTAGCCAATGACACAGTCCACCTTGGTCCAAGAAAAGGATTTCAAATTCCTGGAGGAAAAAGAACAATGAGATGTCATGTTTTATCTGTCAACTTGGCAAAAGTTAAAAGCCTGTTTTAAAGATTAAAACCCAATTTTGGCAGGAGTTGGGGAAGCCAACCCTTGCCTACCCTGTGGGTGGGAACAGAAATTGGTGCAATAACTTTGGAGGGCAATTTGGCACTCTGTAACAATAGTCTTTTAAAAATGTGCTTACACACAGCTGTTCTACTTTAGGGGAATTTTGCAAGGGGAGGGGGGAGGCACACAAAGCCTTGGGTGGTGGAACTTCATTCTCCCAGACTGTTAGAATTGAGGTCAACCAGCTGCAGAGCTGGGGTTCAGCTGGCCTTCGTAGTCACTCACATGAGCTTATATTCATTTATTCATTAGATCACTCATTAATCTATTCATTTTGTGTGTGTATTGGTATGGGTGTGGGAGTGTGTATGGGGTTTGGGTTCATGTATGCCACTGCACAGGCGTGTGCATGCCTGTGGAAACCAGAGGACAACCTCGGATGCCATTTCCTCATCAGGGTTGTCTACCTTGCTTGTTTGAGACAGGGTCTCTCACAGAGACCTGAGGCTGATCAATTAGGCCAGGTTGGCTAGCCAGCCAGCGCTGACCATCTGCCTGTCTTTACCTCCCCAGCGTTGGGACTACAGCAAGCATGTGCCACCCTGACTGACTGGATTTTTCACTGGGTTGTTGGAGAACAACCTAAGCCCTCATCTTTGCATGCCAAGGGCTTTACAGACTGTGCCACCTCAGCTCACCCCGTGCCATGCTCTCTTTTTAAAACTTGTTATTTTGGAATAATCTAAGACTCAGAACAGTGTGGTCTCTCCCCATCTGTTCTTCAGCCAGTTTCCCCTTTGATTCTGATCAACGCAGGCAGGCGCGCGAACAGAGCTAGAGAGTGGCTGCCCCACTGAAGACCTTCTCCAGAGTTACCCAGTGTATGTCCACACACACAGTATAGGAGATCCGCTGCTGGGAAGTCTACCACATTGGGTGGGTTCCTATGGGCCACCACCATCATCAGGATTTGGAACTTGTTCTAGACCATAAGACACTCACTTCGGCTAGCACTTTGCAGCCAGACCCCTGCCTCAGCAGAGCCTCTGGCAACCACCACTGCGTTCTGCCTCTCTATCGTTTGTCATTTCTAGTGTTGTAGAAACGAAAGCACACAGGCCTGGATGGGTGGCTCAGTTAGTGGGGTGTTTGATGTATAAGGATGGAGACCTGAATTCAGGTCCCCAGAACACATGGAAACACCTGGGTGTGATGACATACGCCTGCAGTCTCAGCTCTGGGGAAAGAAGGCAGGCAGACCCCTGGTGCTTTCTGGCCAGCCAGGCTAGTGGAATATGTGAGCTCTGGGTTCAGAGAGAGGCCCTGTCTCAAAAATAAGATGAGCCTAGCCAGGGTTGATCCTGACCTCCATAAAAATGGGCATATACATGCATGTGGAACTGCACACACACAGAGAGAGAGAGAGAGAGACAGAGACAGAGAGAGACAGAGATACATAGGGAAATAGAATATTTTTATCTTCCTTTTCTTCTCTCTCTTTTTTTCAAACCTTTAGCCAACTACACCTTCCCCTCGCTCCTCCTTAGCCTCTGTTCATTTTTTAGTTTCTTCATCCATAGACCAATCCTAAGAGACAGAAAGGTGACCCATGAACTTTTGGATGGAGCCACATCACTGTGCGCCAATAGGCCCATGAATATTGGCCACGTTAGGTTCCCAATTCAGATCCATTTACCTGTGGCTGAGGGGAGCACAAAACATGCCCAGCTCAGCACACCCCACCACTGAGGAGGGTACAGGGAAGTCCCAGCCGAGAACGGCAGGGGCATACAGGGTAAAGACACACCATGTCCAGCTCAGCATACAACAATTGCAACATCCATGGCTATGAGCTAGCCATTCCTCTGCAATCCTTGTTCATAGAACCCTGAGCAATTCAAGGTTGATATGGAGTAACCATGTATTCCTCCAGGTCCCAGGCAATGCACATCCACTGGAGTAAGCCCACCCTAGGTATTCCATTTGCTTTGCCTAAGGGGGGGTTAGGTGAAAGTCTGGGACATGAGTGTAGGAGGAGGGCCCACTTGTTCATCCCAAAATAACCACACGGAAACTGTGTTAATTAAATCACTGCTTGGCCCATTAACTCTAGCATCTTATTGACTAACTCTTATATTAATATAACCCATTTCTAGGAGTCTGTATATTGCCATGTGGCAATGGCTTACCAGGGAAAATTCCCAGCATCTTTCTCTCTGGCAAATCCATGGCATCTCTCTGACTCCACCCTTCTTTTTCCTAGCATTCAGTTCCATCTTCCCCACCTACCTAAGTTCTGCCCTATCAACAGGCCAGGGCAATTTCTTTATTCATTAATGAAAGCAACACGTAGACATAAGGACCTCCTACACGACATGAGGCCCCAGAGAAGACATCCATATTCCGATCTTGGTCCATGAAAGTTTTCTAGTTTGGGGCCAGGTCCAGAGATAGCAAGTTAACACAGAAGAGCTTACAGGAGTTTCCCCAGTATGAGAAAGTGGCTTCTTGTGCAGTTTGTTTTTAAAAATGTGTGTGTGTGTGTGTGTGTGTGTGTGTGTGAGAGAGAGAGAGAGGTGGCCAAGTGTGAGAGCACATCTGTTTGCAGGAGCAAGTACACATCAATGCTAACACGTACAAAGGCGGAAAGCTGACCAGTGATGCCTCCAATCAGTCTCCACTCTATTTCTACAGCCCAGGTCTCTCAGCAAACCTAGAGTGCACTGATTTGGTTTATCTAGCGAACCAGTCTGTTCCAGGGCATTCCTCTGTCCCCGCCTCTGGAATGCTAGGATTACAGGCATCTGATACATCTGCCCAGCTTTTATGTGACTTCTGGGGATCTGAACCCTGGTCCTCACACTTGGCAGAAAAGGCTTTATCCACCAATCACCTCTCCACTCCCTGTGTGGTTTCTCCAGACATTCTCATCCAGGGAACACTGCCCATAAGACTATAGCTATAGCAAGAACAATTTATAGATAAATAAAATAGAACCCAAAACAATAAAACTAAGAGTGGCAAAGAAATATTAAAGGCCAGAGAGGAGATGCTGGGAATTTATTAGACAGAAAACAATGCAGGGTAAAGATTTCCATGAGCTAGGCAGATCGTTCCATCCTGGAAGCTACCTTGAACTAGGCGGATCATTCCATCCTGGACACCCTGTCTCATTCCTGTGACTGGGAACGTCATTGCCCCCATCCAGCCTCAACCACCACGCACCCTCCTGTCTCCAGACTCCCCGTGGAGCAGAACCAGAATGCTAGCTCTGGTCAGGAAGGTTCTTGCACACCCCTCCCCTGCTCCCCCTCCTCCCCCACCACTAGAGAGAAACTATAGGGCCACTGTGTAATTTACAGATGTGAGTCAAAAACATTATGATAAATGAAGGAAGCCGTCCCTCAGTGTCTGGGCTCATTTTTGTCAGTTTGACATAAACTGGAATCACCCAGAAAAGGGAAACTTCAAATGAGGACCCGCCTCCATCCGACTGGCCTGTGGATGTGTCTGGGGGACATTTTCTTCAGTAGAGATTGATGCAGGAGGGCTCAGATCACTGCAAGTGGTGCCACCTCTGAGCAGGTGGCCCTGGGTTGTAGCAAGAAAGCAAGCTGAACAAAACCATGAAGGGCAAGCCAGAAAACAGCACTCCTCCACGGTCTCGGCCTCAGTTCCTGTCAAAGGTCTCTCGATGATGGATACCAAGTCAACCCTTTCCTCCCCAAATTCGTTTTGGTCATGACACCTATCCCAGCAACAGAAACCAAGCTAGGACAGTATCCCTGGGGTCTCTAAGGATATCAATATCCATATTGTGCTGAAGTGCCCCATATGAAATAGAGGGGGCGGGATATGGCCCAGCCTGCAATGGAGGCTGCTGGCAGGTCCCTTAAACAGACCGAGGGGTGGAAGGCTGCTGTGGCCAGAAGGGATTCTATCAGGCTCCTCTGTGGTCTTCTAGCAAGCTCCTCCACTCATTTATTTCAAAGCTTTTTTCATTAACTTCAAAGCTAGGAAATGGCTACTTAAGATCCTATTTCCTGTCATTCTGAGAGCCAGGTAATTGGGAGGTGACACAAGCCTAGGCTGGCTTCCTTTGTTCTGACATGAATGGAGATGCTCTCATTTTCCAGCCCCGCTTTTCTCTACGCTCCCATGCCATCTTCGAGGGACAAGGGTTCTCGCCTTTGCCTTGGGAACCCAGCCTCTCTCCAGGTTGATAAGGTCTGTTGTACGCAGTGTACCTGGTGGGAGAAGACCACTAGTCTGACCCCATATTAGGTGAGCTGAGCTGCCTTCCTGCCCATGGAGCCTAGAGCCCTGGGCAAGCTTCTGGAGCTTGTGACTGTGAAGCCATTCTTCCTGGTGGAGTGCTCTCTAAGGCCTTTATCTGTAAGGCCCTACACACCTGTCACCAGGCCTGTTTAACTCCTTATGATTGGTAGGTGTGGTTCCACGCTGATGTCTTTTTTGTTTTCTTTTGTTTTTCAAGACAGGGCAGAGATCCACCTGCTTCTGCCTCCCAAGTGCTGGGACTAAAGGCGTGTGCCACAATGCCTAGCTATGATGTCTTTATCTTTGTGGGGGGGATAACCATATACATGTTCTTGTGTAGGCAGGTGTGTGTGTGTGTGTAGAACAGAGGTTGATGTCATTTGTCCTCTATTGACCCCCCCTCTTTGATTCAGGGCCTTTCACTAAACCTGAAACTCCCAGCTTCAGCTTGGCAAGCTGGCAAAAGCCCCAGGATGTCTGTGTCTCCCCAGTGCTGTGACTATAGGCACCCTCACTACACACAGCACTTTACTGGGTACAGGAGAGCTGAACCCTTCTGCTTGTGTGCCAAGTACTTTACTGACTAAGCAGCCATTGCTCCAGCTCAGCCTTTATCTTATTGGGGGAGGGAGTTCAAGACAGGGTTTCACTGTCCTGGAGCTAGACCTGTAGACCAAGGCATGTACCACCATAGCCCATCAGTGTCTCCTGGAGGCTTGAGTCACTAAAGACGCTTTATAGGGTTCAGGTGAGAACAAGGAACAGTCTGGAACAGTGGTTCTCAACCTGTGGGTCGTAACTCCCTTGGGGTTAGCATATCAGATATCCTGCATATCAGATATTTACATTACGATTCATAACAGTAGCAAAACTAGAGTTATGAAATAGAAACAAAAATAATTTTATGGTTGGGGGTCACTACAACATGAGACACTGCATTAAAGAGTCACAGCATCAGGATGGTTGAGAACCACTTCTCTGGAGTTTGTGATTCCCTGCAGAGATCTCCAGGATCGCCTGGCTCTTTAGCCTAGGGGGACCTGTCCAGGTGCTGGCTGCCATTGTGCCCCTCCAGCCTCCTGCTGCAGTTTCTTTCTTCCTCCTCGCCACCCCCACACACCCCCACCCACTCCAGCGTGGTCTACTCCACCCAGGGCCTGTATTCAAGACTATTCCTTGTAGCTTTCTCCGTAACCAAAATTGAGAGACATCTTCATTCTGCGGGTGGGCTCCCCTGACCCTGAAACTGTTTCAGAAGCAATCATCTAGTTACCAAGGGGACGATGCAGGAGAGCAGAAGCCGAACAGCTGGCCTGTGAGCAAGCAGGGAGCACAGCACAGAGAACATGGGGGACAGCCATGCTGGGAACAAGAACGGCTGTGGCAGTCACCAGGTGGGAATGCAGGCGGCAATGTCATCACCTCAGTTCCACAGGATGCTGCCTTGAGAACAAGGGAGAGCGTGTTCCCATGCAAGAAAGGAAATCGCTTCTTTTCCTACTGAGCCCCAGAGCCTCAGCAAGGCACTTACTGGGCTGCAGGAAGGAGAGGGGTGGGTGGCTGGGAGAGAGCATGGAGAACAGCTCAAACTGGCTGATAGAAAAATGGAGGGATGTGGCAAGGTCTGAAATAATAGGGGACAAAGGAGAATATACCAGTGTCTCCGTAGAACACCTGCCATGCCCAGCCCAGCAAAGTTAAATGCAGGAGGAAAGGGGAGTCACTCACAGAGCAGACTTTATAGGGAAAAGAACCAGAAGAAGAAGAAGAAGAGGAGGAGGAGGAGGAGGAGGAGGAGGAAGAGAGGAAGAGGAGGAAAAGGAAGAAGAGGAGGAGGAGAGGAAGAGGAGGAGGAGAGCTGGAGAGCAACAAAGCACAGCCTTACCTTCTTACCTTCCAGGTCCCCTACTGCCAGCCTCTGCTCCCTCCTTCCCCATCCTTTCTCCTCCTCCTCCTCCTCCTCC
>LOJH01082101.1:0-12404 GCA_001685095.1 Ellobius talpinus
TATTAAAAAATAAAAATTTACAAAAATAAAATTAATCATCTATAATAGTCAAAGTTATAGTCATGTTAATTAATTAACTTATAATTAATATAATATATATTCATGTTGATTAATTGGTTTTCTAGATATACAAATATATTTCAAGTAGATAGTCATTCTTAAAACATTTCAAAGCATTATAGAATATGGTGCTTAAAATGTTTTAATAACTTAAACTTTTCATAATAGTGAGACATAGCTGCTCCATATGTACTCCAGAAAAGATGATGAGCATCAAAGAAACTCTGTATTGAATATATTATCTTTATGACTAAAGCTAACCATATGGGCAAAGAAACTGCCCTTGCCTCAATTGCTGACAGTTACCATCCATACTGGAGCAGCAAGACACAAGAAAGGCAACTGCCAAACTTTGTGAAGAAAAGGTAGGACAGTCCTTCAAATTTCCCTACTTCACAGGAAAATCTGTCAAATATGCTAGGCATGTAGGCCAAAACAGATGCCCCAATGTTACAGACGAACCTTGGATGACTGTCCAGGTACTGTGACGTCCCTATCATTAGGTAACATTTTTTCTTTCTTGGGTTGTTGATGGAATTGAAGACTAGATAGTTATAATTAGTTTTTTTAGTTATATTAAAAGGATAAATTAGATATAAAACTTTAGACTCACCAAGATAAGATAAATAATAGAGTATTTTCTCTAATTTCACCAAATATAAATGTACTGTATATTGGAACTATAATTCTTGCTTGATAACTGTTTTATTATATGTAATTTTACTATGCTAAAGTTGAAATCTTCATTTTTGATTGACAGAAAGGGGTAAATGTTTGGGGATAATCTTTCTGTGTGCTTCAAATATGTGTTGCTCTCATTGGTGGATAATAAAAACTGATTTGACCTATAGCAAGGCAGAATAAAGTCAGACAGGAAAGCCAAATGGAAATATAGGGGAAAATAAGGGTAGAGTGAGAGAGACAGGAACCAGCTGCCCCAGAAATAAGATGCCAACAGACAAATAAAAGCTATAGCCACTTGGCAATACATACATGAATAGAAATGGGTTAATTTAAATGTAAGAGCTAGTTTTTAATAAGCCTGAACTATAGGTCAAACATTCTGTAACTAATGTTAAGTCTCTCAGTGTTTATTGAGAAAGAGCTGTGGGACAGGGCAGGTGAGAGAAACCTCCCTTTATATGTGTGGCTGTGCACCATGTGCAGGCAGCACCTGATAAAGCTAAAAAAAGGGCATCAGATCCCCTGGAACTGGAGTTACAATAATCTAGCAGCCGCCATGTGGGTGCTGGGAATTGACCCTGGGTCTTCTGGCAGTCAACCGCACCTCTTAATTGTTAACCTAACTCTCCAGCCTCCCAAAAACATCTCTTAATATCAGTCACTGATCATGAGTTTGGAGATGTCCATTGAATAATTCATACAAGCAATTTAAAATCCCCCATTCATGTTTGCATATACTTCCTCATGTCAACATGCAGAAAGCTTCTTAGGGGTTCATGCTTTGACATTCTTAATGCCATGCCCTACCGTTATTCTTTAGTGTTTTCTTCCACATCACGACAGCTGACATGCCTAAGGACAGGGAAGACAGAAATTCAACTACAGCAACCTTATAATGATGAATTTAAGGGGAATATGTTATAAACATCAAAAGTCACATAACATTAATGTGTGTCCATCTCAAATACATTTGGACACATTATGAAGTAGATGACAGATTTATACTAAGCAAACAATAGGTATGAATCTATTTCTGCCCCAGGGTCTGTACAGCTTCTAGAGATACATTACTGTAGTTGGGAATTCTTTGGGGAAAACTTCAAAGGGTAACATCTTATCTTGAGTATTGGCTTTCTTTTTTATTTTGTTTTCATTGTTTCTAGGGTACAACCAAGGATTAAGCCCTCTCTTAATGCCCTTCTCATAATACCTTTGCTGTCCACTCCACTGTCACAGACTTCCCCTTCTTATTATCTAATTTAAATCATTGGTTTTCTCACATTTAGTATTCTCAGAAGAATCACAAAGTGGCACAGCCTTCAGAGACCAGTGAATATGAACATCTATAAAACAACCTTAAAATAAAATGTTTTAGTCGGATATAATTAATTAATGTATGAATATGCTTTTTAAATCTGGCAGTTAAATGGTTCTGTGATTCCCCTATAACACAATAGGGAATAGATCACTATAAATAAAAATGTAATTAACTCATGAGCCATCCTGATATGAGGGTTATGAGGGTTTGTGCCTAGTTGTAACACAGATTCTAACTGATCTTAATAAATAAAACCAGAGTCAGATATTAGCCGGTGAAAGCTGGATGATCAGAGAAGCACTGCAGCCAGCCATTAGAGAGATCTTCTCCCTCTACCAATGCTCAAACCAAAGGGGCAATCCTTTCCTCAGACTGTCTCCTCAGACTGCATTGAGCGCCTGTCTCCTCCCATCTTACATTCCTCTCTGCCCAGCCATATCACTCCTGTCTCTGTTATGCCCAAATCTGTGAAGCCCTCCAGAAGCCAACAAGGAAACCGAGTCCCGTATGTAAAAGCAAATAGCCATTATTTTATGCAAGTTTGCAAACTCGGTATCTCTGCATATCCAACGTATTGGAATAACCGGAGAGCCCTAAACTCAGTTGGAGTTGAGTTTTTATAGTAGTAAAGGTGGAGATGAGGTGCTTCTGAAGTTCAGGACCCCTGGTTGGCTGACATTTGTCTAGGGGTGTCCTGGTGAGGGTGTGCTGGCAGGTGATCCNNNTAAACTACTGAGACTCAGGCCTCCATTAAACTTATGGATGGCTGAGTCCTACTCAGGCAGGTGATAATGGTTGGAAGTAAAGAACTTCCTTTGCGTGACCTGTTCGTATTTAGCTTATGGCTGCTTCCTGCAGTCTCCACCTCCATAGTGCTGGGATTAAAGGTGTGGGATCCCAAGTACTGGAATCACCTTTGTGTGAGCTCTCTGTCTCTTTTGGACAGATTCAATCTCAGGTAGCCCAGGGTGGCCTTGAACTAACAGAGTTCCCTTTGCCTCTGTCTCCTGGGAGTAAAGGTGTGTACCACCACACCCTAGCTCTACTGAGTTAGCTCTGCACTCTGGTCTTCAGGTAAGCTTCATTTGTTAAAACACAAACAAAATATCACTACACCTTGTCTTATTGCATCTTGTTATGCTGTGTTCAGTTGATATCCCCATCAGGCCTGCTCTTTTCTGAAGGGAAACTGAGGAACAGGGGATCTGGGGGAGAGGGAGAGAAGAAATACCTAGGGGAGTGGAGGGAGGGTAAATTGTCAGGATGTATTGTATGAGAGAAGAATAAATAAGAAAGAAGAAAAATGATATTAAATAGGTATTAATTTTGAGACTTAAATACTCATTTCTTTTTTTCGTTTTCTTTTTTTCTTTTTTCTTTCTTTTTTTTGAGACAAGGTTTCTCTGTAGCATTGGTGCCTGACCTAGAACTAACTCTTGTAGACTGGGCTGCCTCTGCCTCCTGAGTACTGGGAATAAAGGCGTGCTCCATCACTGCCCAGCTTAAATACTCATTTCTTGAGCTGGGCAGAGTTGGTACATCCCACTGGTAATCCCAGTGTTCAGGAAGCAGGGGCAGGTAGATCTCTGAATTTGTCTAGTCTGCCTTGAAAGTTTCAATATAATCAAGGCTACACAGAGAAACCCTGTCCTGAATTCCTCCTCTCACAAAAAAAATTTCATTTCTTTGTAACCTGCAACTCACTCCCCAGTCTCCAAGTAAACAATGGCTTCAGCATTGTAACCTAAGCTAGTTTTCAGACGTGACTAATACTGAAGTCCTGTGGTATAAATCAGTAGGTCTCAGATTTCACCACTGATTTAGTCTGATAAGATTTTAAACATATAAGTGAATTATCAAATTCTTGTGTTATAATTAATTCAAACCATAGTAAAAGTCACATTATATTTTTAAGCATTCAGTTTAGTAACTGTGTACTAAAAGAAATCTGAAAAAACATTTTCTCACTTCTTTAAAACCCCTTCTTCATGCCTAATCACTGCTAATGCATTTGATCCTTAATCTGACTCACATAAAAACAAAGCATTTGTTTTTTAATTATTTCTCAATTGTCAAAGAAATGTTTTATAATAAACACATTAAGCATAAACTGGAATAATTCATCAAATGTGTATAAGATTCAGCATAGGAAAATATTTAAAAATTAAACCTGAGAAAATGTCCTCTGTGCATTCCCTAAAAATAGTGTTTTCCCTTGCAGAAAAGTCAGCAGTGCCTGTGACTGCCTTTCTTGTGTGTCTCCATTTGATGCTCTTAATTGCTACCTTGTTTTCCATTGCCTTAATTTTCTTTAAACCTTTCTTTTAATTGCCCAGCTGTCTTATTAGATCCAACATTCACAGATACAATTTCTTTCCCCTGAATAGCCAAGCATATTAGGTAATCATTATTTTTCCTTTCCTCCTATTAGGAAACTGGATAAATTATTACCGACATTTGCTGCTTGCTCACAACCCAAATGCTCCTTCATGGTTCTCGTGGGTTGCATTGCTTGGTGCTTACTTTCTAGTTTCTTCTTTTGTTTGTTTTCTCCAGTGATGACTTTGCTCAGGTCGAGCTTCCACAGACAGTCACCTAAGGAGATAAAGACTACATGTCTAAGTCCCTGACTTTCTACATCTTTGTTCCAGCCTCACACCATCTAACCGTCCTCTTTCTGGAAACACTATTCTTGTGTCTATTAAGAAGAGGCTTGGTAACTGTTCTGTTATTTTTCAGCATTCATATACATTTACAGCATTTTTCTTGTTCTTTTGCACAGAACATTTTCTTCTCCTTTAAATGCTTATCATATTCACTGTAATTCCTTGTGTTCTACATATTTGTAATTTTGAGAATTAGTAAATTGTTTTTAATTCAATTTTTGCACTGTAAGGAACGCTTTAAAGCCAGAAGCACAACAGGACTCCTTTTATAGCACATCATCATTGATATCTTTTTTTGATTTTCATTTGATGATAGTGATTTAAAGTGGAGTGAGTTGGAATCTCCATTATAATTTTGGTTTGCATTTCCTAAGTATATGGAACATTTTTGTATTTGTCTCAAAATTTTCCAACTTATCTGGAATGGGTCTGCTTATTTGCCCATTTAATGACTAAAACACTTATGCTTTCATGGTTTTCAATACTTTACGTAGTCTGAATTAATTCTGCTCCCTGAATAAGTCAACTCAAAATGGATCAAAGACATTAATGTAAGAATCAAAATTCTGAAAGGACTAGAAGAAAATTCAGAGAAATACTTCAAGATCTGCACACAGCGACTTTCTGAAGATGAATGGAGTAACTTAATAGCAATAAATGGAAAACGAGATTACAAATTTGGTAAAATTTCTACATAGTATAAGAAACAATGAAGATAGATGTTCATGAGCCATTTGTCAAACTAAGGTTAATATCCCAAATATAACTAGTAATTTTTTCATCATTTTCTTGCTAACTGGGATAGTGAGAATAGGAAAAAAAAATTTTTTTTACAGGAACTAGCTGTCTCTCCTGTGGTAGCTCATGCAGTTCAGAGCTATTTGAGTATTTGATCAGAGGTCCATCAAGTTTTCTAAACAAAAGCTTTTCCTTAAGTTGTGTGACTTTTCCCAAGGAGGTGTCAACAAATGCCTATTCAACCAAGATAAAGTAACAGCTACAGACCAAATTGTCTACTCCTCCATGGCCTGGTTTGGTGAAACAATGAGCTTTGGCGTTTACTTAAAAGGAGCATGAGTGACTGTATCCTTAGAGTAGCTTGGGTAACTCAAGGCTGCTACATCACCGCAATGTCCACCCCAGCTTGGCCAGCAACTCAGGAGAGCTGCACCTCTCCATCACCCTGCATGCCAGGCCCCTTTCCCCAGCCTTTGCTGATTTTATGTCCTTAAGGAAGGCATCTGAATCTAGTAACTTTCTCAGCTGTCTGAATCTTGGAAGCCTCCTCCCTCCAGAGGTGATGTTTCAGCTTGGAAGAAATGGCTACACCAGGTTATCTCTCTGGGAATGAAGTCAAAGACGGACTGACAAAAAGGGAGGAATGTGCACACAGACTGAGAACTTATGTCCCATTTGGGTAGTGTGTCCAACAGCTGTAATCTTTTGTTTGAATTTTCTCTATGGCTACTGTCATCCCAAATGTTACATTGCATGGCTATCATCTTTTCATTGATTTTATTCCAAGCTTCTCAAAATTCTCCATGAAAATATAAATCATTCACAATTCTTTCAAACATTCTGCAATTACTTCCTTTATTAGTATCTGTTTTCAGTCATCTCTTATTCATTTCTAAATCTGAGACAAACAGCTTACATGATAAAGTCTCTGATAGTGGGTTGTAGTGAGTTCCAAGAGCTTGCAAGGTCTGTCCTAATTCACTGGAAGCACTCAGGCATTGTCTGTTGATGTTAGAACCAGTGGTTGGGGTGGGAAACTGGTGTTCGTAGGGATCTGAACTCCTCACTCTAGATCACCAATTCTTCTCCCTTTAAAGGTATCATTTCTAATGTTGATACAGAAATCATATCAGTGTCTAAACATACAGTGATACCACATCTAAAGGACACACATACACCATCTATGAATAACAGAATTTATTTCTACTTATTCTGCAGATTATAGGTAAAAATCAAATAAGATTATACATAAAGAACTGCTTTGTAAATTCTATCATCAAAAGCATTTATAATAAAAACAAAGGAGAAAGCATTATATTTAACTTCATTTGGACAGAGCATGAGGAAAAAGCTTTATATGCAGAAGGTTTACAATAAAGTTTTTTTTTACTGAATTGGTTTTACATCCTTGTTTGATGATAGCTTTCTTGATATTTTAATCTCCTTGAAGACTCTATATGAGTGTCTGTGTATATATATATATATGTTCACATACATGTATGTATTCACATTTGTATGTGAATATGTGTATATATGTCTGTGGATGTATGTATGAGTGTGTATATATTTATGTTTGTGAGATTGTGTTTATATATGGATCATCTTTGTGCATGTTTGTCTATGTGTGTGTGCGTGTGCGTGTGTCTGTGTGTGTGCTTGAGAACACAGGTATATGAACATACCTTGTGGAAATATCTATACATTTTCTAAGCCCTAATAAGGTATCATTTTGAAACATCAGAAAACTTGACAGCATTAATTTAATTGTTGTCTTACAAAGCAGATTTATTAGTGGAGAGGAGTTATATTGCCCGTGTCTAGCAAATTCTATAATAAATTGTTACCTTGTGAACATTTGATGACTAATAATTAATGTTTATGGATTGGTCTGGCGAAATAGTCCCTGAGTAGAACCCTTAAGGCTATGAGATGTGACATGTCTGGAGTAAAGTGAAAACTGCTGGTTCATTTATCCCGCTTCCATTTCTCATGGAGTCGAGGTGAAACCTAGCTGAAAGATTTCATCTTTGCTTTTGGACTGCTTCGAGATTTGCATGTCTTCTAAATCCAGGTTCATTTCACCAGCTTCCCAGCATTTCTGCCGACATGCTCACCTCAGGCACTTAAGGCACAACTTAGAGAATAATGAAAACTGAGTTAGCTGCTCAGTTTTTTTTTTCATCCCAGAGAATCATGCTCATATTTAAACCACTTGTGACTCTGTTCACTGATTCTCTCTGGGTCAGTTTTGCTTCGCTGCCCGACTTTCCAAATCACTCACTGTTAATGAATCCTACTTTATCCGTTCGTCCATGCAAGTATACTTCTAATCACTCCTACGCTTCTCTCCTTGGTTGCAGGCAATCACGTGCCGCGCATGCTCAGTTTCATCTCTCAGTGTCTGCCCCTCAGCCCCACCGTGCCAGGCTTCTTTTGAGTCATTTGTGAGTTTTCAGGAGACATAGTTTCTCAGGGCTCTTTCTTTTCTTACGGTTACTGTGAATGATTGTGGGTGTGATAGTTTCATGTCCATACCAAATTTTCTGAGCATCGCTTATCAGGTCTTTTAACAAAGCAAATTCTGTGTAGTCTGGTTAATCTACTTACTAACAACATCCAGCAGACGTCGCTTTCCCGAGAACCCATGTTCCTGCCAAAGCGATGTTATCCACCCAGGTGCTTCACGTTTCACGCCCTTGTGTTCATTCTGGACTAGACACAGCTCCTAAACGCTACCTGCCTTTTCAAGATCACTAGCAACACTTCATTTGAACCTCTTTCTACATAATTTTAATACACACTGCTTAATGGTTGCACAATCCCCAGATGTTCTATTTTGCCATGATTTGTGACACTCTATTCACAGGAATGTCTCTGTGTTTCTGATTCTTTGAGAGTGTAAATAAGAGAATGAGAGCCCTGATGTCCTAGGGTGTCCACAGAAATTGCCCTAAAACAATGACTGACAGGAAGCTAGACATAGTCACTCTTACTTTTGGCATCGCTAAACACTGGTTCCACCTGCATCTTCTTTTCCCTTTTAGGTTGACCAAACTCCCTACATTGCCAAACACTGTCCTGATATCCACACTCATTCTCAAAAGCCAAAAAAGTCTACGGCTGTAGGTGATCCAAGAAAGAAGATTATGGTAAGATCTACCAGTTTTGGATAGAACCAGTCAAGTGCTGCCAACCTCCTGCTGCACAGAGCATTGGCTTTTTGGTAGTGCTTCATTTGCCTGTTAGTTTATCATTTTATCTGCCATCCTGGGGTGCACTTATCTCCAACTCGTAAATGTGTTTTTATATATATATATATGAAGTCCACGGCAAAACTGTAAGTGCCAAGTGCCAAGCTTCTGTTGATGGGTTTTTACATTTAATGGAGACTATGTCAGTAATTCTCTGATAGGCTACAGTGAAGAGAGATAATTTTAATGTATAATAGCCTTTGTGTGTGAGAGGAAATGTAGAGGAAACTGAGCCCAGTGTGCTTGTTTCCTGAAATATAGATTCCAAGTCTAACGTCATGAAGCAAACAAGCCGCATGTAAAATCATCTCTCCTTCCTCTGTGTAACACCTGTATTTGTTATTATTTCCACTATGAAAAACTGCCAATATGAGCTCTTCAAATGACCTTTCTAAATTCTCAGGCGATTTTTCATGACCAGCAACAGATGTTCATTAGTTTCATGGTGCTAATAATAAACTAGGGAAACATGTATTCATAACTTGAATGTGTTGACAGTGTGGTTTGTATTATAATAGAATAATCTATAAAACTTGAATTTCACTGATATTTTTGAGTTGATCTTGCATCCTTCCACATTATGGAAGGTATTTATTAGCTGTAGGAGTTCCCTAGTAGAGTTTTTGGGGTCACTTATATATACTATCATGCCATCTGCACACAGCGAAAGTTTGACTTCTTCCTTTCCAAACTGAATCCTTTTGTTCTCCTTTTGTTTTCTTATTGCTCAAGCTAGAACTTCAAAAAAATTAAAATATCAATGTAATGCAGTCATTTTGAAGCAAAGAAACATAACAGTCATGTTTTATGGTCAAGCTTATCAGGTAAACGTTTTCATGAAAAGTAGCCATATTATTTCTTGAAGGCAAGAAAGCATACTGACTGATACTTTGTGATCTGGAGATAGACAGTTGGTACATGAATCCGAATTAAACCTTAAGTAATATCCATTGAAACACAATGTTGCCATTTATTCCAAACTGAACTCTCAAATCTCCTGTTTCTACATGCTGAGTGGTATAATTGGAAGCATAGGGGACTTATGATACCTTAGAAAATCTGCCATTTCCCTTGTCTCTCTTTCCTCAGCTTTGGAATATAAATAAAACCATGTACCTATGCGCATTTCTTTCAATTAAATACTATATCACTAATTAATATCTAACTAAGCATCTAGTGTAATACATATTTATGGTAATAAATACCATATAGCACCCTCTTGAGAAGTTCTGGTAATAATTCCTCTTACCATTTAATTTGAATTTCCTAGTTTTAAAGATGATATAAGTAATTAAGGGAGAGAAACTGACAAATATATATGCATATCAACAAAGTTACAAAATGTGTACTATAGTCATTGACCTATACATAATATCATTTAAATGCTACCTGTATGTTGCTAGATCTAAAATAAGTAGCAAAATGAAGTTATATTTTAATTGTTGCTTCTAATTTTAAGTGATAGAATTAAGGATTTAGAGACAGTAGATTTTAAGAGCACTGGGGTAAAGCATTCCTACAAGCACCTAAGTCTCTCTGATTTTGATTTCGGACTCATTCCAGGCAAAACAAGTTAGATCTTTCAACTTATATTTATGAAAATGAGTAAAATAATGGTGGTGACTGAGATCATTTGGATCACTTTTTAATTTCAAAAACATCTCAGTTCTTTTCTGGTGCTGTAATAAACTGTCCTGCTGTTGGAAATCCTACAGACAATAGCCTTTAAGTTAACCACCTACTGGGGCGTGGACTCTTATACTATTTATACCGATGTAAAGCATGCATCCAGCCTCTTTCCTGGCTGAAGGATTCAGTTGCTGTTCTCCATTCCAGCAGAGGATATTGATTTGTGAGTCTTACCCCTAAATACATAACCATCTATTATTCTCAATTCTGAGCTAGTGTGGGATTTCTTTGAAGCGTCCATCTTCGCTGTCCCAATAAAAGCAACTTAAAAGAGGATGTGTTTTGGGTTACAGTTCCAGGTACAGTCAGCCATAGTGGGGAAATCATGGTGGCATAAGCTTGAGGGAGCTGTCCACAGTTAGGAAGAGAACCATGCATGTGTGCTGCTTTTCAGCTGTCTCCATTTGTACAGCCGGGAGACTATTCCAGGACTGGAGCCACAATAGGTGAGTCTCCCCCTGCATGATTACAGTGAAAATAATTCCCCACAAGCTTACCAAGATGGTCTCCCAGTAGATTCTAAAGTCTCTCAAGATCACAGTTAACACTAACCATCATATAGGAAACATTGTAAATGTTGTATGTTGGGCCTAGGAAGACAGCTCAGCCTGTAAGTTGTTATGGAATATTAATGTATGATGTGTTGCATTTATTTATGCTGTGGAATAGTTATTTAATGATGCAAAGATGTATTGCATTCTTTTATGTTGCATTTGTTTAACTTTGTGAAGCTGTGTTACTTTGGCTGCCTAAAACATGTGATTGGTCTAATAATAATTCTGAACAGCCAATAGCAAGGCAGATGAAAGGTAGCTGGGGCTGCAGATAGGGAGAATACATAGGAGGAGAAATCTGGGAGAAGAGATGGAGGAACAGAGAGAAGGAGGATAAGGGACACCAGGAGCAGCCACTCAGATACAGAGCAAGCCATGGAATAAGAAGAAAAGAAAGGTATAGAGAACAGACAAAGATAAAAGACCAGATACAAAAGGTAGAAGAGACAATTTAACTTAAGAAAAGCTGGCTAGAAACAAGCCAAACTAAGGCTTGGCATTCATAAGAAAGAATAAGCCTTCATGTATTTATTTGGGAGCTTGGTGGCAGACTCCCAAAAGATTAAAAGGGAAAAGCAACCACAATAAACAATAACAGTAACTCCTCGCTATGAGAGGGTGTGGACCTGGGTTTGATCCCTAGAAATTCCATACAAAGACAGAAGTAGTGATGCTCATTGATACTGGGAAGCCACAGACAGGCAGATCCCTGGGGCTCTTTAGCCAGTCTACCTCATGCACGGGCTGAGCTCAAGGCTAATGAGAGATTACCTATAAAAACAAGGGGGATGGCTCTGCAAGAATAACATCTGAGGCTGACCCCTGACCTACATGTACACCTGAATACACATGTGGACTCACACATACACAAACTCTTGCATATCTTTTCTGTATATGATTGTAATACGTTTCCAAATCTTTCATTTCATAATTAAGTTGCTCCCTGGTAAGAACGAAGCTCACCTTGGCATGGCTTTCATGCTAAGTGCAGTAATTCACTTTGTCACCTGGGTTACCAGGGCTTCTAGAGCCACTCAGGGCAACTTCCTTTGCAGGAGACAATGAGGAAGGGTGGAGGAGACTACAGAATCCCACCCAAGTATTGTTTCACTTGGAAACCAAATGGACTACTCTTGCCTTTAGGAATGCGGAATTAGTAGAAGGAAACTGTCATCTATGTCATACTGTCTGCACGTCGTTTGATTCAAAACGTGTGTTGGGCTTTGTCTTAGCAGCACTAATATTGTGTGATTGAAGGCAGTCATCAACCAAACATACCAGCCATTTGAGAAATATATTACACAATCTGCCACACAATCCTACTTTAAAAACAGAATAGAAAAAAAGGAACCATGCATCCCTGACTTGAGCTACCTAGAAAACAAATACTCGGCTTACTACACATTTAAAATTATAGTTACATCTTTTAACAAAGTAAAAAAAA
>LOJH01082106.1:402-16413 GCA_001685095.1 Ellobius talpinus
GAGAGAGAGAGAGAGAGAGAGAGAGAGAGAGAGAGAGAGAGAGACTCTGGGCCTTGTGTGGGCTGTTGAAACTTTAGAGCCCACCCCCAGTGACATACCTCTTCCCACAAGGCCACGCCTCCTAATCCTGCTGTATCATCTTGTGGTGATTTGAATGAGAATGCCCCCCAATGGGTTCATATATTTGAATGCCTAATCCATAGTTGGTGGAATGGTTTTTTGGGAAGAACTCATCTTCCAGATCTGTAAGCTCCAATAAACTCTTTCTTGTATAAGTTGCTTCTATCATGGTGTCTCTCTTTTCAGCAATAGGAACGTAACTAAGATGGATGTCATTAGCATTTAAATTGGTGGACACTGAGGAAAATAGACCACCCTCCCTCAGGTGGCTGGGCCATATCCTATCAGCTGAGACCCATAAAAGAACAAAAGGCTTTCTTACTTAATCCAAGTGAGAAAGCATTCTTTGAGCTTGGTTGCTTTAAGAACCGGGACATTTGGCTCTTTCCTGCTTTGAACTTGGAATGAGACATCACTGCTCTCTGGTTCTTGAGCCTGTTAACCTAAAGCCTACAATCAAATTTTCTCTCCCTCCCTTCTCATTCTCACACATGTGCATACATCTGTGTGCTATTAGTTTTGTGCTCAGGAGACCCTAATATGCCTAGTCTCACTGTGATCCTGACTGGTACCTTGTGCTTCTTGTTGGGTGGAATCAGAATTTCTGGACCTCAAGTATGGTGTGACCAAGGATTGGATACTGCTTTGTCTGTGTTTCTCAGGTGAGACTTTTTGGGGACCATTAGGGACTCCAGTGTTTCTTAGAGCAAGGCAACAGGATTGTTCTGCTTAAGGATGAAGTCAACAGGGGCTTGCCTTAGCAAGTCAGTATATCCTACTAATATAGCAGGAATCTAATCTGCTTTCTTGAAATGTAACTTTTGCCCACATTAAAGTTCTTAGCCTTCCTAAAGCAGCTCTTTATGACCCTGTAAAGGGTGAGTGGTCCAGGAACTTTCTCACTATGATCATATGGTAAAATATGACCTTTGAGAACCCTTTCACTGACTCATGGGGGTGAACATCTTGCATGTACTCAAGACAGAATGAAGATCACAGTTTCTGCTTTTAACTCAGGATGTGGCCTTAATAAAATCATCTGATTGATCTTGGTTATGGATTTTCAAGTGGTCCTTGAACTAGCAGGCTCTATAGAACCCGTAAGCAGAACTTTAAACTCTTGTTCCCATTTGCTGAATCCAATCCCCATTTTTGTCAAAATTTCTAGGTGTGGTAGTGAATCTTCACTCTCTACTGGCTTTGAATTCACCTTGTCTGTGAGGATTTTCCAGAGAGGTTTAGCTGAAGAGGGAAGATCCTCCCCAAATATAGGTAGCACTATTCCAGGGGCTTGGGCTATGGACCAAATCAAAAAGAAAAAAAAAGGAAGAAAGTTAGTTGAGTATTAGCTTCCTTTAATTTCTCTCTGGTACCTGATCTGCTCAGATATGAGCAAGCAACCTCCCACCGCCATGCCTTCCCCTCCATGATGGACTGTATCCCTTCAGACCATAAGCCAAAATAAAACCTTCCTCCTTTAAGTTGCTTCTTGTCAGGTATTTGTTCACAACCACAAGGAAGATAAGAACACATTAGATGATCAAGTTTGATAACTATTAATATGGAGACAAGAAGAAACTTAGAGGTTACTTAGCAACTGCCATTTTCTTGTCTGGATGCTCCCTGTGTGACTTTGGACATATTATACTTTCTGAGATTCAAATTTCTTGTCTGAAAACCTGAGGAAATAAAAAAAGACTTACCTTCCATCCTCCAATGCAACCAGTGACATTTGCATTATGATCAAATGAGTTTACATTTTCATCTGCATAGATCAAGTTGTGTTTGCCTGACCTCACTTAAACACTGCAGGTAAGACCTGGTCCTTGTGCCCAGGAATTCAACCTGTAGTACAATGAGAAAGTATGTATGAAAGCACTCCGGAAATGCACAGGGCCACCTAAACATTAGCTATTATTAGCATGCATGGGGATAATAATACTTGTCCTACTTATAAATGCTGCCTGCTTATGCAGATAAAGCACGGCAAAGCAATTTGAAAAGCTGAAAAGTACTGACGTAAAGCTTATTATTAGTATTATTATTGCCATCAGTGAATGAGTGATAATTAAGTTCAGTAGGGGAAAACCTAGATTTTAATTACAAGTTGCAAAGAATCCTGAAATTTAAATACCAAACTTGGGACTCAGGTTGAATAGCACCAGGATGCCCACCTAACTTTTGATTCTGCAGGGGAGCTGCGTCAACAATTAACAGTCTGTTAATACCTGTGCTATTTCAGAATATCTGATCGTGGAAACAGGGATTTCTTTGCAGCTTATTGGCGACCCAGTGAAATGCATCCACCTGTACAGTGGAATGTTGTATCTGATGGGCAGTCTGACAACGGCCCTAGCCTGAAAACTTAGGATTGCTCAGGTGGAAAAAGCAGGTGGGTTATGCCCTGCAAGGTCTCAGGTGGACTCCCCTCTGCATGTGGTGGTCTATGGAAACTATGGTATGGTACTGAACCCCTGAAGCTGAAATCAGACCAAGAACTTAGAAATAATCCAGTTTAGAGCTCCTCTTTGTAGACATTGTGGCCCCTAGAGCTTCCTGTAAGAATATATCACAGGCTGATGGGTTTGTCTGAACTTGAAAATTTCTCATGACATTTGAGGATGCTTTTTGCTTTGAGTGAACTTGTAAGCAAAGAAATGGTATTTACTCTAGTCTTAATTTGGATGTCACCCTCATTTAAAGGCAGAATCAGTACCCTCTTTTTTCATACTTCTGATGTCTTCTCTCTTTGTTCTGTTATAACATGACCAGCACAATTATATATTTATTTTGTCAGTGTTGAATATGGAACTCAGAATTCTATCAGTGCTAGCAAGCATTCTGCCATTCAGCTACACTCACACCTCACTACTAATTTTATTAAGCAATATTAATATTCCTGTCTTGGAAAGGTCTCACACAAATTGTTTATTCTTCTGAAATATACTTCTCACAATCTCATTAGTGGGTCAGACTCTCCTGTTAGATCTCATAGTCTATGACTTTGGAGGGGGCAGCTCCACTGTGAAAATCTAGCCATGTCTCTGCAGAGACCATACCATGTGACTTGGAGGAAGTTAGACCCTGAATCTTATTTTTCCTACCTGCGAATTAAGATGTTGTCATATTTGTTTTACAAAATGTAAACATAAAAGAAACAAGCAAGAGTGAGGGAGAAAGGACTAAAGGAGAAGATGGAGGTGAGTAAATATGAACAAAAGTACAATGATATATGCGTGTAAACTTATCATTTTGTATGCTAACTGAAAAAGCAAGGAATAAACAGAAGATCATATTAAAAGTCATTCCATTATACTTACCATGAAGACCATTTCTGCTGCTCCAGGGACCTGAAGGAGATTCTGCCTGCTGGTCTACAGCCATTTACCTCCCATCTCTATACTATACCATCCAAATTGTGTCAACACAGAGAAACCCAAAGTTCTAGCACTACAGGCCATTGCATCACCCATGATGTCAACACAGAGGAACCCAAGGTTCTAGCACTACAGGCCATTGCATCACCCATGATGTCATTGGTTCTACCTATTGGTCCTTTTCCAGGAAGGCCATGTCACAGGCCATTAACTGTCTTTGCCTTTGACCCTTTGTAACTACTTCTTGGCTCTGATGTTTCTTGTTCTCTCACTTCCAAAGCTCACCTCCATTTTGTTTTGAGTGATGAACAATTCTTTCAGCAGAAAACCATGATGTGCTTCTTTGTGCATGCATCAAAGTACAATAGACTAAGAGCAATCAGAAGCAGCCTGACTTGAAACTCTCTGCTGAGCGTTCGAGTCTTACAGCACAACTATAGCCACACCCATTATTCTTTATTATCTCATGGGTGTTTTGCCTACATGTATGTCTGTGTACCACATGCATGCCTGGTGTCAGAGAAGGCCAGAAGAGGGTGCCAGATCCCCTGGAATTGGAGTTACAGATGGTTGTGAGCAGCCGTGTGGGTTCTGGGAATTGAACCCAGGCCCTCTTCAAGAACAACCAGAACTCTTAACCATGGAGCCAGTCCTCTAGTCCAAACAGACTTCTTGTCCTAGAGCCCACAAAAGGAAGTGACCACCATATCCTTGACCTACTATCTTCCCTATATCCTACTTGCATGAGTAGAGTCTCAAGGGCAAGACCACCTTGCATTGCTGCAGCTCCATAATAGTGCCTTGCAGCCGGTAGAAATGAACTACAAAATAGCTTCATGACTGCTTCTTGAATCTGGTGCTCCCCTTTTAATTTAAAGGAGCCAGCGATTCCACCTCACAGCAGGTGTCAGAATCCGTCTGAGGTAACATTTTGGTTCCTTTCTTGGAAAAGAGTGCCGTGGGATAATACTTTTGTACACTATAAAGATTTGTCACTAGTATTGGTTTAATAATATGCTGATTAGCCAGTAGCCAGGCAGGAAGTATGGGAGGGGCATCCAGAATAAGAGAATTCTGGGAAGAGGAAAGGTAGACACATAGTTACAAGTCAGACAAGTCACAAGTCAGAGGAAGCAAGATGAGAATGGTGCACTGAGAAAATGTACTAAGCCATGTGGCTAAACATAGACAGGAATAGACAAGAATTATGGGTTAATTTAAATTGTAAGAACTAGTTAATAATAATTGTGAGCTAATAGGCTAAACAGTTTATAATTAATATAAGCCTCTTGGGTGTTTCTTTGGTACTGAACAGCTGAGGTACTGGCCAGGGCAGAAACTTCTGTCTAGAAAATATGTGCTAAACCTACCTTGGGTAGAAATGGAACATTCAGGGCTAGTGTCTAGGTTTCAGAGAGAGAAAAATCATTTAGAGAGAGAAAGATCAATAGCAAAGAGTAAAGGCGTTGGAACAGGAGGAAGGTGGGCAGAATGGGCAGAGAAAAGACAAGGAGCCACGCTGAGTGTGATGGCAGGTTCCATGCCTTTGGTGGTGTAACCTCTACCCCGATGTTCTGATTTCTCAGGTGCTCAGAGTTGCCTAGTATGGTGGGATCTTGGTAGGATGCGGGAGAGATGGCATCTGTGGGGAAGTAGGTCTGTGGTCTGCCCATCTCTGGGACACTCCCGAGTCTTGAGGGATGAATGTGTGTAGGAAATCAACTCTGGACTTCCTCAAAACTTAGATCTGATGTAATGTGTGCAGAATGTAGTAATTCAAGGAAATCAAGCTAATTCTAAAGGGCAGAAGGTCCCTAGCGGCCTATGGTTTAGACTTGAGTGGAGCTTGGCACAACTCATGCATTTAAAATGATATCCTGCCCAGACTTTTTGGTTTCCTTAGAAAGGAATATGGCAGAATTTCAAGGGAAAACTGTTGATATCAGAAAGCCATTGGGGTCACCTCGTGGAAGAGTCTTTGCAGATTCCCATGGAACAGGCACCAGGCAAACTTTGGATCCTTGATTCTGGTTCTTCTCCACATGTCCTTCCATCTCTGTCAGCACAGACAGGTGACAGCTCCTAGAGGCCATTGGGCATCTGGGTAATCTTGATTCCACCTTGTGGAACATGGCTGTTACTCGCCCTGAACACCATTACCTCCTCTTCCATTGAAAGCCAGAGCCAGGCTGGCAGCAGATCGTGCAACCTGAGACAGGGTTTGCTGGAACACAGACCTGTGTTCAATGTCTTACCCACCTCCTTGGGAAGGGGAGAAAACTGAGTGAAAAAACCTGGGTGAGTCTCAAGAGTGAACAGATGGGGGTTTCTGAGAAAGTTCCCACGTAATTCCTTGCAAAAGCATTCAGCTGCCTCCCCAGATTTGCTGCAGGGCAGCAGCTGTAACAGCTGGCAGCAAGGACTGGAGGGATGCAAGTGTGCAAGATGGATCTCTCTCGCTCCCTTTCCTCCCCCCCACTTGTGTGTTTCAATTTGACTTACAACAGCTGTTCACATATTTAGTTTCTTTTTTAACATTTTCCCACTGGGTTTAAGTAGAGGAGGAGTTTCTTGACCTATAGTATGATATACATTAAAATTACCAGTAAAAGTTTTCAATAAAAACGACCTTAAATGATATTTGGGGTAACTGAGAGATCATGACTGCAATAATCGACTATTTAGAAAAAAAACAGCGATGGGGATATCACACATCCAACGTATGCCAACCTTGTTCTCATGGGAAATGTTAGTACTTTGAATGCATTCAGGAAAAAACAATAAAAGTGGAACAGAATTAGACTGAGAAACTCTCTAAGTCAGACAAAAGAGTACAGATCTACAGAAAGCAAGAAGAATATTTTTTTCAGGTCCTTAGTTTTCCCTCTCTTCTGAAGGTAACGTGGTGCTCTTTACCTGACATCTCTCCATACCCTATGCCCCACGCCTGCAGGTCATTCTCAGTCTATAGTCTGGGTTTTAGAGTCTGTGTGCACGTGAGAGCATGTGGTATTTGCCTTCCCATGCTGGGTTTATTTACTTATTTATGTCCCTGTGATAAGCACCATGACTCCAAAAGCAACTTGATGAAGGGAGAGGTTTACTTCAGTTTATACTTCCAGGTCACAGTTCATCACTGAACCAAGTCAGGCAGGAGATCAAGCAGGAGCTGAAACAGACACCATGGAAGAACTCTGCTTACTGGCTCACTCCTTGCTTGTTTTTATATGTAGCATAGATAACTGCTCTAAGAATAGTCTCACTCACAGTGGACTAGGCCTCTTACATCAATAGATAATCAAGACAATTCTCACAGACATAGCCACAGGCCAATCAGATCTGAACAATACCTCAGTTAAGCTTTTCTCTCTCCTAGAGACTCTAGGTTGTGCCTAGTTGAATATAAAAACTAATATTTAACACTAATGACCACCAGGTTAATGCACAGGGTAGATGAAAGAGTGTCTTCTGGCAGTCAGTTCTCTCCTTCCACTCTGTGGGTCCTAAGGGATTGAACTCAGGTCATCAGGCTTGGTGCAGTGCCTTTACCCCCTGAACAATTGTGCTGGCCCCCTTTAAACTTTAAAGAAACTCAACTATCATCAAAGAAAGCATAGATGCAACTTGACCATGGCTCCAACCCCACTTTCTAGCCTTTCTCCTTTCCCTCTCTTCTCTGCTAACACCGTATTCCTGTCTCTTGAACATGGGTCATCTTAGTATCTGATCGTTCATCTACTTGGTACATGTCTGCCCAGCATATCTACATGTTTCTTCATCGCCTTTGCAATTTAGTTCAGTTTTGCCCATCTCAGAATTTCTTATTTAAAATAGTAAATCCTGCTGAACTTACCCATGATGGCGACATGCAAGTTTTTCTTTGTAAAGGAGCATTTTTATTTATTCTTTGACAATTTAATAGATGTATATAGTGTATTTTGATCAGATCTATCCCCAAGACTGCCTCCCACTCATTCCAGGACCCTCTCAACACACATCCGGACCTTCATGTTCTCTTTATAACCTTGTGAGTCCAGTTAGTGCTGCCCACATGGCAATAGGAGTGGTGCCATCTACCTAAGCATGGGAAATCTACTATTGACCACACTTCCAAAGGAAATGACTCCTCGTCCCCTAGTGGTCATCAACTATTAATAGCTTCTCAACTAGGAATGGAGTCTTATGAGTACCTTCTCTGTTCACGCTAGATGTTCACTGACTTAGTCTTTTATGGGTCTGGTGCAGGTAACCCCAGTTTCTGTGGGTTCGTGAGTGAAGTGGTCAGCAGAAGACAACATTTCATAGCACTCAATACCTGGATCTAGAGCTATGAATGGACTCCTTAGGCCATTGCTCTGAGTTTGGCAGGATTGTAACCCATACTTCTGGGGCTGAGCAATGTCTGTGGTCATTCAATGCTCCCTATCTGCCATCTATCTAATATATCAACAGCTACACCTATAGAGACATAGATACCTATATCCATGCTTGCCTTTTTATACTACTTATTTACTTTCAACCTTGACCCTTTATTGATCTAAATTCCCTTTTTCAAGTTTTTGCTATAAGATCTATTTTTATTCATTTTCATTAAATATAAATACCCTAGAATGGCTGAGGAGCATGCAAATAAAGATCATCTATCTATCTGTCTGTCTGTCTGTCTGTCTGTCTATCATCTATCTATCTNTATCTATCTATCTATCTATCTATCTATCTATCTATGTATCCATCTATCTATCTTCATCATCTATCTAATTTATCATCTATCTGTTTATTATGTGTCATCTGTGACCTCCAAACAGAGCCCTGGGCCAGTGACCAGGTCTTTAGAGTAAGGGCCTTTAAGGACATTCAGGGTCTACACTACAGCACTAGCCCTCCATCTATCTATCCCTCCTATCAATAGAAGCTTGTATTCAACCCCCACACTTCATCCCACCTACTACAATCTACCCTTTTCTTTGTCTTTTGCCTGTCTTTGAGTCCAACCTGGAACAGAAACCATGGCTTTCATCCAAGAAAATGTCATTCAACTTGTTCTCAGCCAAGTGGCATTCTAAATTTGGATCCCACAAGGTTTTGAGAATGTCTTTCAACCTGTGGGTAATTATCTGAACTCCATCCAAACCTTCCTGCTCGAAGATTTCGGCTATTATTAATCGGAGCTCCTGCTCACTGCTGGTCAGTCACCTGGCTGTTTCCATTTTGCCTGAAAAATGACTTTGTACGAATTCCCTGGATGGTTTAACGCCAGCTGCAATGGCAAAGGGCAGTTGATGATGGGGGAACTAAAGCAGGCTGGTAGATTTCCTCTTGGCCTTCTCTGGGTCAAGGCCCCATGATCTTGGCTTTGTGGAAACAAAAATGCAATTCTGAAGACCAGCTTCTGTTAGCAGTTGCTTATGTGACAGTCTAAGGCACAGAGGCACTGAGAACACTGAGCCAGACTGCAGACATGGGCGTGGCTAGAGACACAAGGGGGGGACAAGGGAGCTGACTTCACAGCCTACCTTTCTCATCATGGGGGTAGCTTCGGTTTGAGATTTGATTTTAGTACACCCCAAACTCATTTAGGTTACTGTGTTGGAGACTTAATAAAGCTTTTATTTCATTCTTGGCTTAAAGAAAAATAAAGGCAGTATGTTCTTTTCAAAAAGAAAACAACAAAACAGGTTTTTCAAGGGCTGGGCTTTCAGCCTGGAGTTTCCCACACTGTGAAAGGCCTTGGCAAGGGCAGCTAATGACTGTTTAAGGTGAAAAAGGTAAAAAAAAAATCTTTAGGCAACGAATCTGTAACTTACTGTGGTCCAAGAGAGTAAATAAATTAATATCACGTGGTCCTCGGCATCGTAACACAGACTAGCTCTTGTGTTAGCTTTTGCTTAGCTGCAGGCTGGTGGAAGTGTTCTGAGCACACACAGGGCAGGCTAGACTAATGTTTACAAGGTTGTATGTTCTAAGTGCATCTCTAGCCTGAGATACTTTCTCCTTGCAGAGGTTTCATTTTGGCGTAACATCTTCACAGCTTATATACGTGAACAGAGCTGTGTGCTCTATCTCCTCAGATATCATCCATCGGATGCACACTCTCTGCTAGGCAGGCTGCTGTGGGGACAAAGGAATGAAGCAAAGCCCTTGCTCACAGAGAGCATACAGGACAGCAGAAGGAAATCCGCACTGATGTCAGAGCCCCTGTTCAGGCCCCCGTGCCCGGAGGGAAGGGCCAATATTGTTGAGTATGGTGTGGTATATATGTGGAAGCAAACACAAGTCTAAATGGAGTTTCTATTTTTGTATGAGCCTATGCACCCATTTTAAAGATGAAAGAGCTTTATTTGAGACATGAAGTGATCTAATCAAGGTCCATTAGCGACATGGGCATTACAGTAGGACAAGGATATTCAACTTCCAATTCTCAAGGCAGTGGCTCCCTTTTCCCAGTGACGATGCTTTGCACCCTCAGGAAGGGACCCGAACACTTTCACTGGGTACCGATTGCTAGAAAGGGTCTCACTAGCTCTTTGCTTAGGACTAGTTCAAGGCCAACTGGGCTTTCAGCCCACAGTCTCTACATTTCTTATTCTCTTTTACTGACTGCTGGTGTTCTGATGGAACCTGGGTCTTCCTACATGGGTGCTAGGAACAGAACTAGGGTCCTCTGAAAAGAACAGTACATGTTCTAAGTCCCAAGCCATCTTTCTAGTTCACAGACTGTATTTTTTATTTTTGAGCTTGTGAACATTTAACATGGGTTTCGAATCAAAACTATATAAAAAGATAATAAAATAAATATTATTACTTCCAATATCCCCTCCATTCCCTCTTCTTTCTGTGGATAATTGTTTCATTTATTTCTTATTTAAATTAATTTTAAGATTGGCCTATAAAGCAACAGGTAATGGGTTTTGTTGTGGGATTCTCATACCCCCCTTTCTTTAGAGAAAGGAGTCTTACTGTGACACTGATTTGCTGTGTAGGCCAGGCTGGCATCAGATTCACAGAGAATCACCTGGCTCTGCCTCCCAGGTACTGGGACTGAAGACACGTGCTGCCCTGCCAGAAGTCACAGTGTTTGGTTCTAATTTGTCCTTCTCCACGACTGCCCTTGGCTTTGCCTCCTGTCTACCTTGTTTCCTGTTCTGTTTTCATGTCACAAACATTCCATTGTCCCCTCTCTCCTCTCCTTAAGGTCATTTCCTCCTATCTTATTATTTGTTCTCTGATTTCATGGCTTATATATACACCACACATATACATACATATGCACATATATGGATAAATCTAAATCTAGATCCAACATCCAAGAGAAAGCATATGGAATCTGTCATCAGAATGGCTTATCTCATCTATATATTGATTATTTTGGGACTCGGAATTGAGGGTGTGGTCTTACCATGTAGGCACACTTGTCTTAAAATCATGGGCACTATAACCTGAATACTTCAGTGTGAAACTTACCCAGGAAAGATGACCTTTGCCCTTTCTCCTGACCACAATCACACTTTCCCCTGGTTCCTGGTTTGTCCCTTACCCTCCCAGACTCCCCTTGAACTGAGGGATGGTCTAGATTGGAGCCCCGTGGTATCTGATTACTGTGTTGACCCTTAGTGCTTAGAGGTCCAAATGAGAGTAATATGTTCCTTGTGTCTGAGATGGTCCCTATCCTGACGCCTGCTTGGACCGTTCCTCGGATGCATGCAGCATTATGGTTCCTTGCAGATTCAGGACTGTCTTGTTAAGGAAACCTGAGGAGAAAAACACTACTAACAGTTCTTCCCGAGAGAACCCTTGCCACACTGAGGGTCCAGCATGCTGGGGTAGAGAATGGAAGGCATTTTACATTCTCTTTTAACAAGGTATGTCTTCCGAAGAGGCCAGGCAGCCACCTTTGGCTATAAACTTAACGAGTGGCTGAATTTACTGTTAGGAATATTTTGAAAGGCAGTTCAACTTGTGGCAGAGTTGGGCTAGGCAGAACCTTCGGAAAACTCATCTAGAGATTCAGAAAAGTGGATCGATGGAGGTAAGTTTTAAAATTCAGAGTCTGATTGCTTAATAAAGTAGTCCTTTGCTAATTCCTCTTTGCCCCAACTGGATGAGGTATCTCAAATTTAATTTGTTTTCTTAAAGTATCAAATTTATCAATGAGGCAATAAAACAGAGATTCTTGCCAGACTTTGAGCACCATCCCAGATGAGGTGCCAAAGCCTACTAGAGTAGTTTCCTTAAGAGATGGGGGAGAAGGGTCAGGGTGACTGAGTGAGGAAGGGGCTATGTTCGTGAGTTGGAAAATACCACATGAGAAATGGCCGCTTTCCCAATGGGCTCTTGGAGAGAGAATCATAATCACAGGCCCCTTGGTGCAGACTCCCTGGAAAACCACTTATTGCTGTAACAGCATGGTTTGGCTTTGGAGCTCCAATTAGTTCTGCCCCATCCAAACAATCGGGTCATGTCCCCACCAGGGTGCTGGACATTCAACATACCTTGTAGAGGCAAAGGCAGCTATTAGTACAAGACCCCCTTTGTGTCCTTTGTATAGAATCCACATCCTTCAGTGGTGTACTTGGAGGCCTGCCATAGCCCCATATGGGTGTATCAAAAATGTCTGGTCTTGTCTAACTGTGAATCAGCTAACACTGGATCTTAGGCTAATAGGGTCGTGTAACAATGCAACATTTTATCAGAATAAAAGCCAAAGAGGGAAGGAGGGAGGGAGAGATACAGAGAAGAGAGAGGGAGGGAGACAGAGACACACAGAGAGACAGAGATTTTTCTCCCATGACAGAATGAAGATCTCCTAGACCATCTCTTTTGACATTTTCTTCCTCCACAAATGCAATGTTTCTTGGAGGTTTCTGGGCACACAGCCTAGGGAAGATCTCACCTTGTCTCAGGATCCCTCATCCAGAGACTGCAGATGAGGGTGGTACAGTCCTAACACCCATCATCCTGGAGGGGTGTGATAGAGAGATGATCAATGGTCTGAGGGATATGTCTAGGTCAAAGGAGGGCGTATTTTAACAAAGAGAGTGAATTTGTAGAATGTTGTATCTAATGAGTAGAATGACAATTCTGTTTTGCAGCATTTTTTTTTGTGTGGTTTAATAGAAGACTGGCTTTATCTTACCTGCTCTTGCGATATAGTGTTTGCGTTGAAGTACGTTTGATAAAAACCCTCATACAGATTCATGGTTGGAAAAGGAAGTATTTTAACAGCCTTTTAAAGAGAAAGGTTACTCTCCTTTGATACGTCACCAAAGCTCAAGAATATAGTTCTGAATGATTAGCACATTTGGGAATATTAAACCACATCAATGAACTTTTGTACACCACTTGTCTATTACTTGGTCTATTGTACACTTCAAATACAGTGCGATTCATACGAGATTTTGTAATTTTCCTCCAGGGATTCTTTGAGCTATATTAGTTCATTGGGTCATGACCACCTTTCAATGATTGGTTGGTTTTAAGAAATCACATAAGAAAGGCAGTCATGACAAATATTGGTGGTCATTTCTCTTTAATAACAGGTCTACTGTTATTGGTTTTCAAGAAAACGTCTTCCAAATTTACACATCTAAAAACCTATAGTGTTCTGGTAGGTCTTTTTTTTAATAAAGTAAAAACGTCACAGTTTTTATGTGACTCTAAGCTCGTAGCTGAATTGCACAAATGCTTCTCGAGTTGACTCTTGAGAGGCCTGTGCAGCCTCTGGCTGCAGCAGGTAGATGTACAAAGTCCCCATCTTGCAACACCTGACACCAAAATGCTGTGAACGTCAGAGGTCAACACTTAAGGACTTTGCCACTTCCTCCTGCTTTATCAAGAATCTTCTCCAGATAAAGTGGGCATCTTTCATCACTGCAAGCTTCTAGTATTGAACATGACCCACTAACAGAGTTCAGTGTCACGTTTTTGATGCCTGCTAAGTAAATAGCAATCTCAATCACCAGTGTGAATGTGAACGTAGTTGGTCTAGTATAAAACATGAGATTTTTAAAAGCTGTTCAACCCTTCAAACAGTTTGGTGCTACTTTTGTTCGCTGGCAAATACTTATAGAAACCATCTCCTTTGATCCTTAATTTGTGGGAGCTAAACCTGGTGGGTGGTTCAATTGATTATAAACAACAGTGTAGGTCTGTAGATGAGATGCTAACTCAGTATTCATGTTTGCAGATCCATCATTACTTTTAGGAAATAGCAGGGTCGTGGACCAGCTTTTTAATCCAGCAAACATCAACTGTAAAGTCTCAATATTTTCTTTACTTCTTCAGCCCATCATTGCATCTCGGAATGACACCACAGTCTCGCTGATACCTTGGCGCTATCCCGAAGTGTCCTACTGTATAAGGTAGCATTCTGTGGTGTCCTACTGCACAAGACACTGTCTTTTATATTTAAGAGAGAAGAAAAAGGGACAGGATTATATATTGTTGGACTTAGCTTCTTTGAGTAGGAGAACAAAACAGAATTTAAAGTCAAAATTCCTCCTCATAAACTAGAGTGTGTTTAGCTTCAGAGTACCTAGTGTTGAAGTTCAACACTACAAGAGACTGCTTGCCTGAATCAAGTCCACTGAAAGACGGAAATACGTGATAGCTATGGGCTAATGTGAAGCCATTTTATCTTTATAAAGGAAAAAGACCAGAAAAAGCATTTTAAACGATTCCTTTCCAGCTTCTGAAATGGTACATGTCAGTTCCTGTGTTTTTCAATCTCTCTCTTGATTAATAGGCACATACATTTCTCAATCACTGTTCTTTTACTCAGTTTCTGATTCTTGTTTCCTGCTTGTCTATTTCATGACATGACAGCTTGGCTTTAGACAATGCATCTGTACTACCTCTCTAAAACTCAGAGATCACTGGGGAAGAGGACTGGAAAGAAGGCAGGAGTCGCACGATGGGGCAAGAGACAGGATAATACTATCTAAGCAGGACATAGTTGTGATATAGAGCACAGTAGCAATGAGTGCCTGGAAGTCAGGCCTCCTAACAACTGGGTAAGGAGAAGAAGGGACTCACAAGACGAGCTACACATTGAGATATGTTGGCCACCAACAGATTCTGGGAGACAAGGAGGCATGTTGCCTAGTTCTTTACCTACTAAGTCCACCAGGCTCACATGGTCCTAATTAAATTCTGTGTGACACTACAAAACCTAAATTTGAAAGTAGGGGAAAGGAATGTGTAGGGAGGAGGAGAGGGCANTAACTCTTACATCTTAATTTAACCCATCTCCATTAATCTGTGTATCACCAGGTGGCAGTGGCTTACTGGGTAAAGTTATGGTGTCTGTCTCTGCTGGGGTTACATGGCTTCTTTCTGACCTCGCCCTTCTTTCTCCCAGCATTCAGTTTAGTTTTTCCTGCCTAGTTAAGTTCTGTCCTATCAACAGGCCAAGGCAGTTTTCTTTATTAATTAACCAATCATATTCAAAGCACACAGAGGGAAATAGGAGAGCTATAGGATAGAGTAGGTGGGGTGGAAGGGACCAAAAGATATTAGCTGACATGTGTGAAATTGTGAAAGAGCAGAATTTACTAAGAAGACAAAACAAAAATGCCTTGAACAAATAATAAAACTTGTAGCAGCTCAGTCTGTAAGAAAAAAAACCCAGTGGGTGTTCCTGTGACAGTCAGCATGGCATCCTGAGTCACAGGTGGCTATTGGATTTTGGAAATGCAGCAGGCACAGCTGATGGGTTGAGTAGTTCTTGTGAAGCTTAAGTAGTGGCACATGGCTTGTATGTACCATATTAATTAGTGCATCTCTAGCATTTTTTCGCTTAGGCCAATCTTTCTAGCACCTTCTGTCATCTGTGCTCCAGAAACCCTTGGGCTTTAATAGCTCATCTTTCCTCTATAGAGATTGTTCATGATGTTTTCACAGTTTGATGAAATGTTATTTGTCCTTGAAGTTGCCATTTCATGGCCATGCTAAATTTTCCCAGCCTACAACAGCAAATTACCCTGTACTACACAGTCTTGTTTATGTTAGGATACAGCCCTTGCCATGTTGTCTTTATGTAGTTGACATGTTGGTCTCTCCCTTCCACTAACCAATACAGATGTTACAGCAATCTAAACTTAAGTTAACTAAACCTCAATGAAATTAAAGAGTCTTCTATTTCAAGCATCAGTTCCAGAATCCAATGGCCATGTACGGTTAGTGGCTACCAGATTGGATTTCCACCATTGTAGAGTTTAATTGTATATTAACAGTATAATATGATAACAAAGAATTGCTATGGGACAATGGTCTTGTACCCTGTAAAGATTTGTCACTTATATAGGTTTAATAAAATGCTGATTGGCCAGTAGCCAGGCAGAAAGTATAGGCAGGGTGACCAGAAGAGGAGAATCCTGGGAAGAGGAAAGGCTCAGTGTAGTGGTAAGGGGAGCAGGCCTACTTTTCATCCCTCCCAGCTCCCGCACGGTTAGCTTATACCCCGAAATAACAACACACAAACTGTATTCATTTAAACACTGCCTGGCCCATTATATCT